>JAODAL010034214.1:0-44544 GCA_025379985.1 Phyllomedusa bahiana | reverse complement strand
CCTTTTTGAGTCCACATATCACTGTGCTCCCCTATCGTCTTATTTTTTTAAAGAGCGTATACATACCACAGGCTGCATTCAATCTAATCTGAGCACGGGATCTCTCACAGCTGGAGATGTATTACAGCTTTCTAAGAACGGCACAGATCTGCTGTATGCAGGAGAGTTAGGCACAGGGACAAAAACTGTCATGTTTTCTCATTGTACAATCTGCTGCAGTCTGTTTCTGCTAGGTGTGGAAACAGAAAATGCTACGGCCCCTAACTCTGAGTCAGAGACACAGCTCCATGAATCGACCCAGGGGCTGTACAGAATGTAAATGAGCTCTCAGCTAGTGAAATGCAAGGAGGAGCGGGATCAGACCCACATGATATCAGTGTAAATAAAAACACAAGATAAGGGACACTGTGAGAACAAGGCAGCTTTGCTAATGACATCCAATTGCGAAGTTGCTTGTTCTCACTGTCCCCTTATTCTGAAGACCATTTAATGAAACGATGACACCCCTTTAAACGAGAGATTCAGCTTAGAAAACCCGTCTTCACGTTTTAGGCACCTTCACACGACTTTTACACTGGCACCTCCTTACAACTTGCCCCATTCTGAAACACAGGCTTCCCTTCTTCAGCTTCTGGGTCAATGTACTTTGGATGGATATTAAAATATAAATACATTTGTACAAACCTTCTGCCCAAAGAAACTAGTTACTCAGATAATCAGGTGAACCGAGGCTTAAAGGAACAGATTACGCTTTCTGCGTTGGTCAGGTTTTTAATTGGGATGGGCAGGGAAGAAGTCATGTGACAAAATAGAAACTCGAGACCGCAGGCTCGGCCCGGCAGGGCTGGGCAGGACGGAGAATGCCACGTCTACGCTGGAGGGCAGGTGTACCCCGGGGAGGCCATGCGGGTGCCGCTGTCCGACCACTCCCTGCATCTCAGCCAGGCACAAATTTCTAAGCCAGCGCCGTACTGGGAGGGCACTGCAGTCATAAATGGAGAATTCAAAGAACTGAAACTTACAGATTACAAAGGGAAATATTTAGTATTCTTCTTCTATCCTCTTGATTTCACTTTTGTTTGCCCGACTGAAATTATTGCCTTTGGAGACCGCATAGATGAATCTAGATCAATCAATACTGAAGTTGTAGCCTGCTCCGTGGACTCCCAATTTACACACTTAGCATGGATTAATACTCAGGTTTTTAAATGAAAAACTTAAAGGGGGTGTTCTTACCATGCACTGGGACCTCCCATAGAATAGAATGGAGAACACAACACTCCCCTGTACTGGGAACTCCCATAGAACTTAATGGAGAACACAGAGCTCCCCTGTACTGGGAACTCCCATAGAACAGGATGGAGAACACAGCGCTCCCCTGTACTGGGAATTCCCATAGAACAGAATGGAGAACACAGCGCTCCCCTGTACTGGAAACTCCCATAGAACTTAATGGAGAATACAGAGCTCCCCTGTACTGGGAACTCCCATAGAACAGAATGGAGAAAACAGCGCTCCCCTGTACTGGGAATTCCCATAGAACAGAATGGAGAACATAGCGCTCCATTGTACTAGGAACTCCCATAGAACAGAATGGAGAACACAGCGCTCCCCTGTACTGGGAACTCCCAATAGAACAAAAAGGAAAACACAGCCCCCCCCCGTATTGGGAACCCCCCATAGAACAAAATGGAGAACAAAAGCGCTCCCCTGTACGGGGGCCCCAAATGGAAAAAAAAGGAAAACACAGCGCAAACCCCCTTACGGGAAACCCCCCATAGAACGAATGGAGAGAAAAAAAGCCCCTCCCCCTTTTTTGGGAACCCTTCCCTAAAAAAGAATGGAGAACACACCTTTCCCCGTATTTGGGGAACTCCCATAGAAAAATGGGAGAACACAGGGCTCCCCTGTACGGGGGAATTTCCCATAAAACCCAGAAAGGGAAAACACAGGCCCCCCTTTAACGGGGGAAACCCCCAAGGGTTTCCCCCCCCCCTTAAAGGGGCCCCTTTTGGGCACAGTGTTTCCCCCCTCGGGTTTTTTGGGGGGAACCCCTTTCCCCCTTCTTTCAGGGCCCCCCCCCTGTATTTGGGGGCCCCATTCCCCGGGGAAACCCCTTCCCCTTCTAACCCCCAAGGGGTTTCCCCCCTTCGGGGAATTTGGGGGGGCCCCTTTCCCCCCAAAAAATTTAACCCCCCCCCCTCTAAATTAAACAGGGGCCCCCCCCTTAGGGGGCCCCTTTTCCCCCTTATTTGCCCCTTTTCCCTCTATCAGGGTTTCCCTCTGTATTTCCCCCTTTTCCTCTTCGGGTTTCCCCTCTTTTTTCCCCCTTTCCCCCTCTTTTTTCCCCCTTGCCCCTCTTTTTTCCCCCTTTTTTTTTCCCTTGTACCGCTTTTTTTCCCTTTAAAATCAGGGTTTCCCTCGTTTTTCCCCTTTTTTCCCTCTGTATTTCCCCCTTTTTCCCTTTTTGTATTGCTTCTTTTCCCCCCTTACTGCTTTTTTCCCCCCTTATTGCTCTTTTTTCCCTTTTATCCCCCCTTTCCCTCTCTGCCTCCCTCCATTCAGTTCTTGTGTTTTGACTCCCGGCTCTCCGCCCTGGGGGTACTTTTTCCCTTTGGAAACCCGTTGTTTTTGTGCTGCGGGCCACCCCCGGGCTGGATTGTGTTTTTCCAAGGGCGGGACCCTGGGGGGAGGGGGTCACCTGGGCTCCTCTCACCCCCCTCCGTTATTTAAGGACTCTGCTGCATTGCCCTCCTATATAAAGGAGGAGAACAGAAAAGGAGGACAGAATTCTCCAAAAAAATCCAAAGGAAAAACCTAACTCACCCCGGACCGGGGAGACCTCAGCTACACATGGTGGGCCCCCGCCCGCAACTATACAACCCATTGCCATTTAAATCTATAAAATTTCTCACAAAGGTTTTCCCCAACTTAAAATTCATCTATGTGATCTCATCTATAAATTTACTTTATCTCATCTATAAACTCATCTTTTTTGATCTCATTATACAACCCTAAACTTTTAAATCTCATCTATACAATTTTATCTGTACAATCTCATCATGGGGGATCTCCCCAGGGAAATTTTCATCTTACAATTTTAATCTGTACAACCCTTCTATATGATCCCCCCATCTTTTAAATCTTAAAAATCTTTTAAAATCTCACCCTATTGATCTCATCTATTTTATCTCATCCAACCAATTTTTCCAAAAATTATATTGTAAATCTCTTTTTTCTAATTAAAAATTCATCTATGTATCTCATATTTTTCCCCCAAACTTAATTTTGTACCAATTTTTAAAAAATCTAATTTGTGATCTATCTATCAATTTTATCTAGTAAATTCATCAATGTGATCTCACCCTATCCCAATCTCATCTATGTGATCTCATCTATACAATCTCATCTATGTGATCTCATCTATGCTATTTCCTCTTTTAAAACCCGTGATCTCATCAATGTAATCTAAACCAAAAATACTTTTATCTCTTTCAAAAAATTTGCTCTCATCAAATTTAACTCAAATTTTAATCTATGGATTCATAATTATTAAATTTTTTTAATTTTCCAAAGGGGAAATTCTCATCTTTACAATCTAAATTTTTATTAACAAATCTTTTCGTACCACCCTTACCCCTTAAACAATTATCTATGTGACCCAATCTTTTCAACTTAATTGGGTTTTGACCCATTTTTCTAAAACAATCCATTAGGGGTTCATCTTTTCAATTTTAAAAAATCAAATTTTTTTGGAATCTTAAATTTTATAAATTCCCATCTATTGTTTTTGGCCATCGTTTAAAATTCTTATCTATACAAATTTATCTTTTAAAAATTTCTCTATGTGATCTCAACTTTTAAAATTTTCACCCTAGTAAACCCAAACTATATTCTCTTTAAAAATAAACTACTATTTTTTAAATATTGCAATTTTAAAATTGTGCATAGTATCTTACCCGATCAAATTTTATCTTTTCTGGGACTCCCACAAACTGTCTGATTATGAAGGGCAATCTTATTAGAAATTTTATCTCTGTGGACACATCTACCTGATCTGATCTATACAATATTATCTATCTGAACTCATTTATCTAAAATCTTATTCTTTATCTATCTACCTAAAGTATCAATCTTTTTTTATGCTATATTAAAAATTGTATCATGTATCCTGTCCAATTTCATCTACCTGATCTTGTGTATACAATCAAAAGTTTCCCGTCTCATAATACCTGAAAATTTTTCTCTGATTTCCTTTATACAATCTTTTGGCCTGATCTCTTTAAATTAAAACTCAAAAAATAAAATTTTAATCTAACTTTGCTGAGCTATCTTTTTTTCATGTGCTACTTTAATAGGGCCCGGACTTGTATCCCGTACAATTTCATCTGTCTAAACGTATGAATTGTTTCATCTATCCAATTCCACCCCTTTTACAATCCCCTCTATCTAAATTGGTTTTCCCTTAATGTTTAAATATTTCCATATGTGAAATTATGTATCCCGCCCAAAATGTACCTACTGTCTCGGAAATATTCAAGGACTTTATTTTTTTATTCATCCATCTGATCCATCAACAAATCTGATCACCCAACTTATCTATCTTTTCTCTCTTCAAAAATTTGCCTTCATATATTATATATTTTCATATATATTTCATATATATGTGTTAGGTAGCTGTATATATGTTATATTATATGCATGACTGCCCATTCTCATCTATTTCATTCCATCTATACAATCTCATCTGTCCAATCTAATCCGTTAGATCTTGTCTGTATATTTGTACATGTATACGATTCTTATCTGTACTTATTTCTCTGTCCTGTCTATAGGTATGTACTAAGCTTGATGTTTTTAATCTTTAGAAGGTTTTTTTTTACTAATGTAAATCTAATCCTCTCCACCCTTTCCCCCATACAGAGGGAGTGCATCTCAGTCCACGTTGGCCAGGCTGGAGTCCAGATCGGCAATGCCTGCTGAGTTGTACTGTCCTGAACATGGTATCTCAGCCGGACTGGCAGAAGCCCAGTGATAAGAACCATCGGTGGGAGGGACGATTCCTTCAACACCTTCTTCAGTGAGACGGGGGCTGGTAAACATTTCCCCCGCCGGTGTTTGGTAGGACCTGGAGCCCACTGTGACGTGAGTAACATCAGCTCGTACTGCTGAAGAGGAGAGTCAGTGACCATCTGGGGACGCACGGGGGCGGACGGTTCTGGAGCTCAACATAGGACCTCTATGATTTCTCTCCTACATGACGAGGTGAGGACTGGAACCTACAGACAAATGATCCCACCCCTGAGCAGCTCATCACTGTAAGGAATACGCTGCCAACAACTACGCCCGTGGCCATTAACACCATTGGCAAGGAATACATTGACCTGGTGTCTGTGCAGGATCCGCGAAGCTGGTGAGTCCATGGAGATTTTCAGTTTTATCTAAAATGCTCAAACCTGCAGAACATATGCACTTGACTCTTCCCTGTACGGAATTAGAAGTCGTTCTTTGGTGAACAACCAGTCAGAATCATGTTTTATCCCTTAATCCTGCTGTGGAGCAATGGCCTCCAGCCTCCAATTCCATAGAGCAACCACCAATGTTGAAACCTTGATACTTTCACATGATGATCTTCCTTATCTAAGTAACATAAGAGTCTAACTTTCCTCCGTGTCTCTTCTTCATTAGGCCGATCAGTGCACAGGTCTCCAGGGCTTCCTCATCTTCCACAGTTTCGGTGGTGGCACTGGATCCGGCTTCACCTCCCTCTTGATGGAACGTCTCTCTGTTGACTATGGCAAGAAGTCCAAGCTAGAGTTCTCCATCTACCCTGCCCCCCAGATCTCCACCGCTGTGGTTGAACCCTATAACGCCATCCTCACCACCCACACCACACTGGAGCACTCAGACTGCGCCTTCATGGTGGACAATGAGGCCATCTATGACATCTGCCGCAGGAACCTGGACATTGAGCGCCCGACCTACACGAATCTCAACAGGCTCATCGGTCAGATCGTGTCCTCCATCACGGCCTCTCTCAGGTTTGATGGAGCTCTGAATGTGGACCTGACAGAGTTCCAGACCAACCTGGTGCCCTACCCCCGTATCCACTTCCCTCTGGCCACCTATGCCCCTGTCATCTCCGCCGAGAAAGCTTACCATGAGCAGCTGTCTGTGTCTGAGATCACCAACGCTTGCTTCGAGCCGGCCAACCAGATGGTGAAATGTGACCCCAGACACGGCAAATACATGGCTTGCTGCCTGCTGTACCGCGGTGATGTGGTCCCCAAGGATGTCAATGCCGCCATTGCCACCATCAAGACCAAGCGCACCATCCAGTTTGTGGACTGGTGCCCAACAGGGTTCAAGGTTGGTATCAATTACCAACCACCAACTGTGGTGCCTGGGGGTGACCTGGCCAAGGTGCAGCGTGCCGTGTGCATGCTGAGCAACACGACCGCCATCGCCGAGGCCTGGGCCCGCCTGGACCACAAGTTCGACCTGATGTATGCCAAGAGGGCGTTTGTGCACTGGTATGTGGGTGAGGGTATGGAGGAAGGAGAGTTCTCCGAGGCTCGGGAGGACATGGCCGCCCTGGAGAAAGATTATGAAGAGGTCGGCACCGACAGCGTGGAGGGAGAGGGGGAAGGAGAGGAGGGAGAGGAGTATTAAATGGCTGCACTAGGAGCGTAACATCAAATGTTCAATTTCAGGCACCTTTCAAATAAATATTTTTGGTACAACTTCTACTTGTTCTGTTGCTTTATAGGAATTCAAGGTCATCAAAGGCCAAACCATGCAGCCTTAACCCTTAACTGGGTTTTCTCACCAGTTTCACAGAGCCACAGCCAGCTTCGGATGTGACTGCACCTCTGCTAACCCTACTGTGTATGGGGCCCTGGAGCAGACAGATGTCACTGCACCTCTGCTAACCTTACTGTGTATGGGGCCTGGAGGCAGAGCAGATGTACACTGCAACCTCTTGCTAACCCCTACTGTGTATGGGGCCCCGGAGCAGACGGATGTCACTGCACCACTGCTAACCCCTACTGTGTATGGTGCCCCTGGAGCAGACAGATGTCCACTGCACCTCTGCTAACCCACTGTTATGGGGACTGGAGGCACAGACAGATGTCACTGCACCCGTCTGCAAACCCTACTGTGTATGGGCCCCGTGAGCCGACGGATGAGACAGCACCTCTGCTAACGCCTGACTATGTATGGGGCCCCCGGATAGGACGGATGTTCACGCACCTCTGCCAAACCCTACTGTGTATGGGGCACGGATCAGATGGAAATCACTGACCTCTGCTAACCCTACAGTGTATGGTACTCTTGGAGCATACAGATGTTCCCTGCACCTCTGCTAACCCTACTGTGTATGGGGCCCTGGAAAAAAAAAAAAAAAAAGGCAAAAAAGACGGATTACATTGCACCTCTGCTAACCCTACTGTATATGGGGCCCTGGAGCAGACGGATGTCACTGCACCTCTGCTAACCCTACTGTGTATGGATATAACACAACAGATCAAAAATCACAGAAAAGATTGCACACACACTTTATACAACTACACTTTCATAACAAAGGAAATAAATCTTTACTAGTATCAAAATGGAGAATTAAAAACAGCTAAAAACTGGAGGTAAAACTTAAAAACCTGTGAGAGAATCCACTAATCTTCAGGTGAACAGAAGCAGTATGGAGCAGCTCATAGAATACAATATATTATTAGTCCCATAAATTCAAATTATAAGCAGTCCTGGAAAACAAGCAAAATGCAGAGCAGAGAATCACAAGGGAAAAAAGCCCTGAACAGACGCTCACAATCACAAGACCATAAAGAATCCCAGAATACGGATACAAACAACCAAGTCACACACAAAGTTACACATAGTACAACTCTGTCCACACCACAAGTTTTTCAAGTTAGAATCCATGCGGATTCTGACTCCAAATACTTGTCTAAAACAGAAAGTAATCATTCCCATTGACATCAATAAAAAATACGGGTTGTAGTTCATAAAATGCGCATTTTTACTGGACAGAATTTTGCAGTCGAAAAAACTTGGGGATGGCTAAAAACCTCGCGTGAAATGCGTCCAGAACATTTGCAGGGGATCTGCATCCAAAACTACATGAAATGAATTGGATTCGTTTAAACCACAAGTAAAAAAAAATGACCCTGAATCCACAGGAAAATAACATGTAAATACTTTTATTTGTCATGTGGACGTCCCCTCACAAATAACATTACAGTTGATGGGTTGAAAATAAAGAACACAACCTAAGCGCATATACAGTACACAAGCCAAATGCAGCAGACAGGTGTGAAATGATAGAGGGGATCTTTGAGCTGACCCTCACTTTTTCTGTTTCTATGCAGTCATTGATTTATATAGGGGCCACAGATAGATAGATAGATAGATAGATAGATAGATAGATAGATAGATAGATAGATAGATAGGAAGAATAGATAGATAGAGATATGAGATAGATAAGAGAAAGATAGATAGATAAGAGATAGATATGATATAGATATATATGAGATAAATAGATATGAGATAGATATATAGAGAGATAGATATGAGATAGATAGATAGATATGATATAGATACATATGAGATAAATAGATAGATATGAGATAGATAGATAAATATGAGATAGATATGAGATAGACAGATAGATATGAATTACTATAGATATGAATAGATAGATAGATAGATTAAGAGATAGATAGATAGATAGATAGATAGATATGATATAGATAGATATGAGATAGATAATATTAGATGGATAGATAGATATTAGATAGATAGATAGATATATAAGAGATTGATAGATTATATAGATAGATATGGATAGATAGATATGAGATATGATAGAAAATGAGATAGATAGATAGATATGAGATAGATAGATATGAGATAGATTTAGATAGATAGATATGAGTTAGATAGATGGATATGAGAGAGATAGATAGATAGATAGATAGGAGATAGATAGATAGATAGATATTAGAGAGATATGAGATAGATAGATATGAGATAGATAGATATATATTAGATAGATAGATAATGAGAATAGATAATAATAGATAGATAGATAGATAGATAGATAGATAGAGAGATATGAGATAGATATAGGATAAACAGATAGATATGGGATAGATAGATAGATAGATAGATAGATAGATAGATAGATAGATAGATAGATAGATAGGGGGCATATACATATAGGCAGGCAGGGTTATATTGCTAGACAGCCTAATGAAAGGTGAGTTCTGATTGGTTGCTATGGACTCTGATTGGTTGCTGTGAGCTCTGATTGGTTGCTGTGAGCGTGGATTGGTTGCTATGAGCTCTGATTGGTTGCTATGGTTACTATGGCCTCTGATTGGTTGCTATGGGCTGTGGTCACTATGGGCTCTGATTGGTTGCTATGAGCTTTGATTGCTTGCTATGGACAACAAAGACAGTCTTACACCTAGACAGTTTTCATACACGAGGCCCTAATTATCAGTGGGGCCCAGGCTTGGACTGGCCCACCGGGGAGTTGGTGGATCCCCCGGTGGGCTCCGAGCTCTTGTGGGCCCCGTAGGCAGTGCTGCCGCTCCCGGGGGCCCGGCCGCCACCTCCTGTCTCTGTACGCCCGAGCCCTGTCTTTGACAGCTCGGGACACATGTCCTCGATTCCGGGGCTGCACGGTGTCAGCAGAGCAGAGCGCCGCTAGCGCTCCGCTGTTCACCCTGGTGGGCCTAAGGTGTTAGGCCTTAAGCCTACCAGGTGCCGGCCTCTAGTGGTAATGTAGGTGGCACGGTGACATCACATCATCACGCCGCCTACGCCGGGCTTCACTACAAACCGGGGGAGCTCGAGCGCCAGGTAGCGTGAGAAGGTGATTTGTGTTTTATTTTTTTTTACTACCTAAAGGGGGCCATAACTGCTTCTATAAAACCTAAAGGGGGCACTAACTGACTCTATAAAACCTAAAGGGGGCCCTAACTGCCTCTATAAAACCTAAAGAGGGCCCTAACTGCCTCTATAAAACCTAAAGGCGCCCCTAAATACCTGCATAAAACCTAAAGGGGGCTCTAACTTCCTCTATAAAACCTAAAGGGGGCCCTAACTGCCTCTATAAAACCTAAAGGGGTCCTAATTGCCTGCATAAAGCCTAAAGAGGGCCCCTAATTGTCTGTATACTACCTAAAGGGGGCACCTAACTGCCTGAATAAAACCTAAAGGAGGCCCTAACTGCCGTATACCACCTAAAAGGGAGACCCTAACTGCCTGTATACTACCTAAAAGGGGCACCTAACTGCCTGTATACCACCTAAAAGGGGCACCTAAGCTGCCTGTAACTACCTAAAGAGCCCCTAACTGCTGAACACTACCTAAGGGGTGCCCTAAACCTGGTTTCCCTGCAATCACTACTAAAGGGGATCCCTAACTGCCTACAGCTAACTAATTGGATCACCAACACCTACCTACAGCCTCCCTGAACGGGGGCCCGACCGACTTACATAATTGGGCCTAGTTTATCTACCTGGGTGGCTATTAAACCTAGCCAAAAAAAAAAAGAGGTTAAAAAAAAAACATGTGGCTAGGTACCCACCAACCCTATCTGGGCTGCTAACAGTTATCAGCGTGGGTCTACCTACCTAAATGGACCTATCTAGCTACCTTGCCCATTTGCCTCCCTACCTAGGGTCTTGCCTACCTACCTGGTAATATAACTGAGAGAGGAGCAGCCCATAGCTGTAGCATAATCTCCAGGAGGTTAGTCCTCTCCCTACCCTCTAACTCGCTAGGAGAATGTCCTCTAAGTTATGGCTTGTACCCGCGCTCCCACCCCGAGGAGGTTTTTACAGGAGAGGGTGCAGGGAGTGAGGTGCTTGGAAAAAGGGGATTCTAGATGTTTGTGTGTAAATTCTGCAGGGTTGAGCTGTGGCCGAACAAAGTCATCATGGCGGGTGTGGAACGGAAGCAGAATAAAAGGGAATAAGAACTACTCGTTGAGAGAAAGAACGACGTCATCATATAGGACATCTCCGGTGAGTCCCAGATTTCATGGTTATTTTACTTCTATACTGGATCAGTGCTGTATTCACTGTAATGAGATGTGACCTTAGCTGGTTTCGGATCACTAAGAGGTCTCCATATGGCGGTGTTGTATGTTATACCTGACTGGTGTCTGAACCTCTATGTGGTCTGCTATATGGCGGTTGTAGGTTATATAGGCGTAGTATGAGTGGCAGCGTTCATGTGGTCCCTGATGTGTAAAAGTGGAGGGAACCCATGACTCCTGTGATAAGAGTTACACTTTTACTTTCTTGCTGGTGTGTAATTTTTAGAAGGTGGTGAGGTGCGTTGACCAAGGGAAACATGGAGGGGGATATTGTATGGTAGGGTGGAGGGGATATTGTATGTGGGTGGAGGTGGATATCGTATTTGGGTGGAGGGGATATTGTATGTGGTTGAGGGGATATTGTATGAGGGTGGAGGGGGAATAGTGTATGTGGGTGGAGGGGGATATTGGATGGGGTAGGGGATATGTATGTGGGTGGAGGGGATATGTAGTGGGTGTAGGTGGATATTGTATGTGGAGATATTGAGGAGGAAATTGTATTTGGTTGTCGGAGGATATTGTATGTGTGTGAGGAGGATATTGTATGTGGTGGCGGGGGATATTGTATGTGGGTGAGAGCGGGATATTGTATGTTGGGTGGAGAGGAATTGTATGTGGTTGGAGGGATATTGTATGTGGGTGGAGGGGATATTGTAAGCGGGTGGAGGGGATATTGTAATGTGGACTATGGAGGAGGCATTGTATGTGGGTGGATGGGGATATTGAATGTGGTGGAGGGGATATTGTATTGGGTGGAGGGGGATTTGTAATGTGGGTGACGGGGATATTGTATTTGGGTAGAGGATATTGTAATTGGGTGGGGATATTGTATGTGGGAGGAGAGGATATTGAAAAAAGTGGTGATGGGAATATATTTTGGTGGAGGGTATATTGTAATGTTGGGTGGAGGGTATATTGGTAGGTGGGTGGAGGGAGATAATGAATGTTGGTGGAGTTGATATTGTATGTGGTGGAGGGGGATATTGAATGTGGGTGGAGGGGGAAAGTGTCAGTGGGTGGAGGGATATTTGTACATTGGGGGATGGGGGATATTGTATGTGGGTGAGGGGTAAATAGAAGTGGGCTAATGGAGGGGGATATGTAAGTGGTGGAGGTGGTAATATTGTTAAGTGGTTGGTGGGATATTGCATGTGGGACTTAGGGGATAATGTAATGTGGGTGTGAGGGGATAATGTATGTGGGTGGATGGGTAAAAGTTTAAGAATGTGTGTAGGTGATCATTTAAGTAGGGAGGAGGGTGTATAATGAATGTGTGTGGAGTGGAAATCTGTTATGTTGTGTGAGGGGGATATTGCTATGAGGGTTAGGGGATATTGTATGTGGAGGAGGGGAAATTGTATGTGGCCGGTAGGGAGGAGGATATGATGGAGCTACATTGCCTGTGTCTTATGATATTTTAAACTTACATTTGAGTGAGACAGAGCAGATCTTGTGACTCCCTATAATTACATACTACACAATACGTGTTCTGTTCGCACAACTGTAAAATTTGGTAAAAAGTGCGTTTTATGTCCGAGAGGACGGTAATAAATTTTCAAGTACAGTAGAGGTTGGCCCCCCAAGATCACTCCCCTGTGGGTGCCCCCATACTCCCCATCCGATCACTGAGTGGGGCCTATAATGTACAGTGTACTTCTGTTCTTGTACAAGGACCCTGCTACCCCGAAAATAAGTCAGTGTCATATATTAATTTTTGCTCCTAAAGACGAGCTAAGATTCTTTTTAGGGATGTCTTAATTGATCCATGAACAAGAATTCACATTTAAAGTTTGAACAAAAAAATCCACATGTATTTAATACTTCTGTAGTGAATTGAACACAACATCAGCAGAAGCACAAACTCTGAATTGCATAAATAAAATGCATTAGGTCTTATTTTTGGGAAACATGGAGAGGCCCCTTGAACCTCTGGGCCCCGTTGCTTTGGCACAGTTACACCCATAGGTGAGGACAGATGTGTGGGGATTTTTTATCCCCCCCCCCCCCCCCCCCCCCCCCCCCCCCCTTTAACAAGCAGAACTCATAGGGTGAAATGGTAAGAGAAGCCTCAGCTGTGAGTATTGAGGTCTGTGTAGGTCTTCAGCCCCTGAATAGTTCATATTTGCTGACAGCAAGCAGAGATCTTGAACAACAGAAGGAAGAAGTGTATCAGAACTGTACAGAGCCCCTGTGGTGACTGGCAGGGCACGGGGCAGCTGCGGGCAGGGGGCAGCTGCGGGCACAGGGGGGCACCTGCCCCGGGGTCATCACAGGGGGGCAGCACTTGAGACTACAAGCCCCTGAGCCCCGAGTCACTGTGCTCAGGATGCTGCGCTGCGGCCACGCCCTCTCCCCCAGGCCAGCCAATCAGAGCGCGGGATGTAAGTCACTGAGGCGGAGGCCGAGCGCTGATTGGCTGCTCCCGCGCTGAAGTCTCGTCTGGTATTTTCTGGACGCTTCTCTCTCAGCTGACGGCGACGTCACAAGCGGACTGATATAACATCAGCGGACGGAGAGCAGCCTGGAGACTGACGCGGCCCGAGGAGCAGCAGGAGGGCGCAAGTAAGTGTGACAAGGGGGGAGGCGTGACGTCAAGGATAAGGCGTGACGTCATACTGAGAGGGGTGGGCAACTAAAGTTAAGGGCAGGAGATTAGAGCAGGTATCAGCAGTGAGTCCCTCAGCTGCTCAGTGCCCCCTTCAGTCCTCAGGGCTGAATGTATAGGCTGCTGGTCAGTTAGGGGTTCGCGATGACGTCACTGAGGTGATACAATGTAACAACACTGGAGGAGCTCTGAGTGATACAATGTAACAACACTGGAGCATCCACCCGCTCTGAGGTGATACAATGTAACAACAGCCTTGGAGGAGCTCCTGATGTGGATACAATGTAACAACGATGGAGGAGCTCTGAGTGATACAATGTAACAACACTGGAGATCTGAGTGATACAATGTAACAACACTGGAGGAGCTCTGAGGTGATACAATGTAACAACACTGGAGGAGCTCTGAGGTGATACATTGTAACAACTCTGGAGGAGCTCTGAGTGATACAATGTAACAACGCTGGAGGAGCTCTGAGGTGATACAATGTAACAACGTTGGAGGAGCTCTGAGTGATACATTGTAACAACACTGGAAGAGCTCTGAGTGATACAATGTAACAACACTGGAGGAGCTCTGAGTGATACATTGTAACAACACTGAGGAGCACTGATGTGATACAATGTAACAACCTGTGAGGAGGCTGTGAGGAGATACAATGTAACAACACTGGAGGAGCTCTGAGGTGATACACTGTAACAACACTGGAGCCAGCTCTGAGTTGATACAATGGTAACAACACTGGAGCAGCTCTGTAGGTTGATACAATGTAACAACACGAGGAGCAGCTCTGAGGTGATACAAATGTAACAACACTTAGCAGCTCTGAGGTGATACAACGTAACAACACTGTAGCAGCTTCTGAGGTGATACAATGTAACAACACTGGACGCAAATCTCCTCCGCTCTCCACAAACATGGCTTCCAGTCAATCAGACAACCGGCTTCCCTTGCTTGCCCATCACCTATGGCGGGCCTACATTTCACCCACACCCCAGACCTGAGTACAGGCCAGGTGGAGGAGTTGGCATCTTCTCCCTCCACACGGCACTTACCAGGTCATTCCCCCTGCACCGTCCCTCACTAATCCCCTCCTTTGAGGTCCACACTCTCAGACTCTTTCGCCATTTTCCCTCAGAATCGCCATTGAGGTGTACAACCCCCCCCCCAGGCTCACCCCCGCCAGAGTTTCTTGATATTTGCCGCCTGCTTCCCTCACCTTCCTCTCCACTGAAATAACCCACTCTCATCAGGCGATTTCAACATCCACATCGACAACCCTATTCTCCTTCTGCCTCTCGTTTCTTTCACATAACATCATCCTTTGGCCTCTTGGCAATTTACAGATTCTCCCACCCACAAGGATGACCCTCTTGATCTGGTTTATCTGCAGTCACTCATCAATTCTAACCTCACTAAATTCTCCTTATGCATCTCCTCTTAATCACAACCTATCTCCTTCACTATCACCAATTCCCACCTTGCTCTGGACACACCTGCCCAGTCGCCCATCCAAAACATTCGTCTCCATGAACACTCAGGAACTCATAACACCATAACATTCCTCATCTGCCTCCAACTCCTCCGACTTCCTGTCCTGACCTGCTGTCAAGCAGTACAATGAAACTCTCTCAACCACCTCTGGCCATGTTTGCACCGTCTCAGACACCGCCACCACCAGAGTCAGGCGCCCCCAGCCTTGGCACACACCTCAGACTCGCTTCCTGCACGATGTTCAAGTGTGCTGTATATACTGTGGAGAAAGTCAAAGTGCTACCTGCAGATTTTCTCCACTACAAATTTCAGCTCAGCACTTACCACACTGCCCTTCACTTCGCCAAACAAAAAAATATTATCACCTCCTCACTCCACATTACACAACAACCCAAAACGCCTGTTTTGACACTTTCCCTCCCTCCCCTCAGCCCCAAAGCTCAGGCCAGTCACTGACCTCAGTTGCTGAAGACCTGGCCACGTTACTTCAAAGACAAAAAGAACAGTATCCGGCAAAACATCTCACCTCAATCCTCAAGAAACCCCATCCTGTCCCTCCGGCACGTCCTTATATGTCTGCTCTCAGCCCTTGACCCAACGACAGAAGAAGCAAGATCCAGGCTCTCTCCATCTGTTCGCCCTACCCCTGCCGCTCTAGTGACCCTATGTCCATCCCCCTTGTCCAGTTCAATCTCTCCAGCTATCATCTCTCACCTTACGCATCTTTAACCTTTCTCTCTCTACTGGGATCTTCCCGTCCTCTTTTAAAACACGCCATCATAACCCCTTACTTAAAAAACCTCTCTGGACCCATCTGTAAATTCTAACTACCGACCCAGTCTCAAACCTGCCCATCATCTCTAAACTCCGGAACGCTTGTCCTACTCCCCGTTTTAAATCCGCTATCTCTCTTACTAACTCACTTCTCGATCCTCTACAATCCGTTTTCCACGCACCCTGCACTCCACAGAAACTGCTCTAGTAAATGATTCTGAATGATCTCCTCACTGCCAAATCAACAGCAAATACTCTTTGCTGCTTCTCCTGATCTCTCTGCAGCATTTGACACTGTTGGAATCACGCACCTTCTCCTCACCAAGCTCAGCACCATTTGCTCCAGGACCACCGATCTCGCTTTGTTTCTCTTCCTACCTCTCTGACCGCACCTTCAGTGTCTTCATTTGCAGGTTCTACCTCCTCTCCTCTCCCTCTTTGCTGTCGTGTTCCTCAGGGATCGAGTTGTCTATGTCCTCTCCTTTTTTCATTTTACACATCCCCCATTGGACAAACCCATCATCAAATTGGCTTCCAGTACCATCTCTATGCTGATGACACCATTATACACCTCCTCCCCGGACCCCCCCAAAATCAACTCCGTCCCTTATACAAAACACCATGACTGTCTGACCCCGGCTGTCTCTGACATCATTGTCCTCTCTCCATTAAACTAAACCTCACAAAAACCGAACTTCTTGTCTTCCCACCACTTACTAACCAACCCTACCCTGCTATCTCTCTCAGTGTGTGGCACCACCATAACTCCTAGGCAGCAGGCCGCTGTCTTGGGTAATACTAATTCAAACGTCCTTCACCCCTTATACCTATCCCTTGCCCAGCTCCTGTCCTCTGCAACCTCAAGAACATCTCCCAAAATCCGTACTTTTTCTCACTGTGTACACAGCTCAAACCCTCATTGTTGCTCTTATTTCACACTCGTCTTGACAACTGCAACTCCTTGCGTATCGGTCTCCCTCTCCGCAACCTCTCCCCTCTCCAATCTGATGCAGAATGCAGCTGCCAGGGCTTGTCATTTCTCTCCAGCCGCTCTAACTGATGCCACTACACTGTGTCAGTCACTGCACTGGTTGCCCCATCCAGTAACAGAATACAACATAAACTCACGCACTCTCACCCATAAAGCTCTCCACAGCGCTGTCCTCCTCCCTACATCACCTCCCTCATCTCTTTCTACCACCCTACCCGTTCTCTCCGCTCTGCGATGCATATCATAACTAATTCCTCAATCATCCTAACCTCCCATGCCCGTCGCCAAGATTTCACACGTGCGAGCACCGGTCCTATGTAATATGCTACCGCGGGCGATCAAGCACATTCACTACCCTCACATTTTTAAGAGGGCGAGTCTGAAAATCACCATCTTCTCACCTGGACTAACCAAGAGCCCTAACTGCTATCACACCTGTCACTCCCTACACTAGGGCACTCACAAGGCACTTATCAGTATATAGATGTACAGTCAGGGTGGCTGGGTCACCAATTTCTATGTAAACCACCTCTTATTAGTAACATGGCTGGACCATAGTAAACTTGAGCACTTCTTAACCCTTTGTCTCACCCCATACACCATTATAGATTGTTAAGCTCTCCGCGAGCAGGGTCCTCATACCATCTTTCTCATTTGTAAGTACTTTTAATGTGAAATGTTCTGTATGTACACCTCTAATTTTAAAGTGCTGCGGAATATGTATTCGCATTTAAATAAAAAATTATTATTATTTATTATTACTGGAGCAGCTCTGAGGTGATACAATGTAACAACATTGGAGGAGATCTGAGTGATACAATGTAACAACACTGGAGGAGATCTGAGGTGATACATTGTAACAACACTGGAGCAGCCTCTGGGAGGTATACAATGTAACAACAACTGGAGGAGCTCTGAGGTGATACATTGTAACAACAATGAGGAGCTCTGAGGTGAAACATGTTAACAACGCTGAGGAGCTCTGAGGTGATACAATGTTAACACCTGGAGGAGCTCTGAGTGATACAATTTAACAACGCTGAGAGCACTGAGGTGATACAATGTACAACGCTGGAGAGCCTGAGGTGATAATTGTAACACAACTGGAGTATGCTCTGATGTGATACAATGTAACAACCGCTGGAGGAGCTCCTGAGTGATACATTGTAACACACTGGAGGAGCTCTGAGGTGATACAATGTAACAACACTGGAGGAGATCTGAGGTGATACATTGTAACAACACTGGAGGAGCTCTGAGGTGATACAATGTAACAACACTGGAGGAGCTCTGAGGTGATACAATGTAACAACACTGGAGGAGCTCTGAGGTGATACAATGTAACAACACTGGAGGAGCTCTGAGGTGATACAATGTAACAACACTGGAGGAGCTCTGAGGTGATACAATGTAACAACACTGGAGGAGATCTGAGTGATACAATGTAACAACACTGGAGGAGATCTGAGGTGATACAATGTAACAACACTGGAGCAGCTCTGAGGTGATACAATGTAACAACACTGGAGGAGCTCTGAGGTGATACAATGTAACAATACTGGACCAGCTGGGAGGGGGGCGGGCAAGTTATTACAGAACTGGGGAGTTTGGGTCCAAGGAGGAAGAGAAGTCGGGACAGACCTGGGTGGGAGTGGGTGGACATTAGTATGAGGGGGGCAGGGTTGGGGGGAAGGTCAGGGGTTAATTAGTGCTGATGGGTGAGAGGAGGGAGTGAGGGGTAATGAGGTGATGATACAGAATATCATCATGTGAGGAGAGGAGGGGGCTCTGGGGAGCGAGGGGTTAAGAGGCGTTGATACAATGCAGCAGATGACAGTAGGGTTATAAGCGGCTGCCCCTCACTCCAGCGGGTCAGGGGGGGGGGGGCGAATATTTACCGGAGGAGACAGAAGTGTAGCGGCCGTCTGAACCTGCTGGTTCCCCGCCGGGGAGGAGTTACTGGGGCTGACTGAAAACAATTACATCAACAGGAGCCGGGTCCCGATGACAATCCTGACATCATCCTGTATTATAATCGTTCCTCCTGACTCCAATATAGCTCACGCTCTCTCCTAGTCTATTCCACTGTATGTTCAGCATCAGCGCTCAGTAACTCCTCCTGGCAGGTGCCTGGTCCCAATAATACAAAAATTACGCCACTTAGCATATGTTCCTCAAAGAAATATCTTTAAATCTTTTCAAAGCGTCAACACTTTATTCATATTCCTTTAAAAAAGTTCTCCGTACAACACAGCGAACATCAGATATGGCAAATATTTAGAACAGGATTACTTGCTGTCTTCATGGGAGCGGGTTTTTTTGTATTAGGGGGACCAGGCATCTGCCAGGGGGAGTAGAGTGCTGATGCTAACATACATGAAAGACTGGAGAGAGCGTGAGCTATATTGGAGTCAGGGGGGAACATTAAAAATAAGGATGATGTCAGGATTTCATCGGTGGACCCGGGGTCCCCGTTATGCTAAATGATTTTCATGTACCCTCAGTAAATTCCGGCAGGGGATCCCGCACTACCTCACACTTCTGTCTCCGTATCACCTGCTGGTATTATACTCATGTATCACTGGTGACTCCTCTGGTAAATATTTGCCCCCCTGACCCGCTGAAGAGGGGGTACCCTTCTGTAAACTGTTATATTTTATCAGCACCTCTTACTGGGGAGTCGCCCCAGTCACATCCTAGGCTTCCCCCCCACTATAAATCCTGCTAGATCCGTACTAAAACATTTCTTGCCTCTAGTTGGCTACTCTCTCCACTGTATTCCCTACATATTCAAGTCACCCTCAAAACTCCTCCCGGGGGAAAACTACTCGCGTCCTGATGTCTGCACTCACCTATTATACTCCTGCTATGATCCTGTACTATAATCATTTCTCCTGCCTCTAGTATAGTGCATACTCTCTCCTGGTCTAGTCCACTATATGTTCAGTGTCACCCCCGTAACCCCCCTGGGATGCCTAACCCCCCCCCCCCCCCCCCCGATGTCCACCCCCCCTATTACACCCTGGTGTCACCGATTAAAATCCTGACTGCATATATGTCAACATTTCCGGTTTTTCGTGTCCGCACTCTCCAAATGTACATTGTATTCGCACCTCTTCCTGGCAGCAGCCCAGTCACTCGTGATGTCTGTACCCACCGACTATTCTCCTGCCATCGTCCTGTATTGTAATCATTTCTCATGACTGCACCGAAAAACGACAGAAGGCTGCCCCTCTATTTGGTGGATCAAGGGAAAAGGGGGGGTTCAATTTTAAACCAAAGGGGTGTTTCCCAAAAAACACAGGATTAAGAAACCCGGGTGCTACAGATACAGGGGTGTATCAGATACTGGGCTGAAATTGCATTGCTATGTGATTGTAATGGATGTTTACTGCTCTGAAACTGGAGATGGATTTGGGAGGTGAGCGGGGTTGTTTTTTGGGGGATAAAATTTTAAAATTTGTGTTAAAATGACAATATGTACTCTGTTTGTACTACTTTATATCTGACCAATAAAAAGTTTATGGTTAAAAAAAAGATACTGGGCTGAATTATACGGGGTCCCTGCCAGGAAGAGGTACTGAGGACTGACACTGAACATGCAGTGAAATAGACCAGGAGTGAGTATGAACTATACTGGAGGCATGAGAACTGATTATAATACAGGATGACACCAGGAGTATTACAGGTGGGTACAGTCATCACGAGTGTGACTGGGCTCCGGGCAGGAAGAGGTTAAGAGGTGTAAGTTTGGAGGGCGCTGACAATAAGCATACAATGGAATACACCGAGAGATAGTATGAATTATACTGGAGTCAGGAGAAATGATTCTTTTTTTTTTTTTTTTTTTAACCCCAAAAATTTTTTTAATTGGTCAAAATAAAAAGTGTACAAACAGAGTACATTAAATATGTAATTGAAAGGGCCCCCAAATTTAAACCCTTAAAAACCCCCCAAAAAACACCCCCCAAACCCCACCTCCCAAATCCATCCCCAAAATTCAGAGCAGTAAATACCCCTTTAAATAAACAAGAAAAGGGCCAATATTAATAACATTCATTTCTTGCCCTTTTTTAAAAATTTGGTCCCTTTGGCTTTCGGACGGCCCCCAAACCACACAAATTTCCATAGAACATTCCCAGGAACCTAACACCGAAAACCCCCAAACAACCCCCCGCCTAACTAAGTTCGGTCCCGAAGACCAGAAGTATCCACCCAAATTTAGCCCATATTTTATTATACAAAGTTTGGCTCCTCTCTTATAAAAACACCCCCCTCCCCCAAGACAATCACCCCAGTTTTTTTAAAATTAAAACAAACTCCTGTGCTGGGGGAGGTTCGCCAACTTTGTGGCTAAAAAATTTCCTCGCCATAAAAAAAAGTCTGAATATTGCGATTTTCTCACCTCAAAAAAACCTTTTAGTCTCCTACATCTCCAAAATAAAAAACCAACGGTTTTATCTCCACGGGTAATTAAAAAATGGGTGGTTTAAATTTGGCAATAAAAATCCAAAAACGCTAATTTTTTAGGGCAAGGGCCAGAACTTTTTCATCAGAGGGGCCCCGAGGGAGAAATAAATTTAAAAAACAGGCTGATAGCAGTGGTATAATAGGTGGGTACAGACATCAGGAGCGAGACTAGGTATCTGCCAGGAGGAGTTACTGAGGGCTGACACTGAACATACAGTGGAATACACCAGGAGAGAGTATGCACTATACTGGAGTCAGGGGGAAAAGATTATTTACAGGATGGGAACCAGGATACAGTCAAACTGGAAGGGGCCAAAACCCTTCCCGGAAGGGGGTGAGAGGGTGGTACAATTTTAACCCGCCCCTCCCCAATATTTTTCTATTTTGTGCAGGGGGTTTTATGGGTTTCCGGTTTGGGGATGATAATTGCTGGGTTTGCAGCTGGGAAATTTGAGTCTGTCCTAATAAGATTATCTGCCTGGGGAGCCAGCCCGGGAACATGGGGGGAGGATGCCACCGAGGCGCTGCCCGGGGGGTGCGGGGTGTGAATTTCCCGGGGCCCGGGCCCCCATCGTTTTCCCCCCCTGTCTCTACTCTTCTTAAATTTCACTTTTTTGTAGGCACTAAGGAGCGTTGGGAGGAAAAACCCCGGGGGGGGGGGGGGGGGGAAATATGTTTGCGGGCCCCGCCCCCGGGCCCGGCCCACTCACATTCAAAGTCGTTTTCTCACACCCAGTGCCCAACCCCTCCAGCCCTCTGTCCTGTATTGTCAGGAGACCTTGAGAAGAGGGTAAGCGGCTGCGGGGTCCGGCCTCTCGCTGTGGGGGAGGGGGGGGGGGCTCTCCCAAAATTTTTAATGTAAGGGTTTGTATTGTAAAAAAAAAATGTAGGTGCCGTATGGTAGGGGAAAACTGCCCCTGAAAAAAAAAAATTTGTTGAGGTTCTGAGCAGCTGGGGGTTATATTATGAGGCTCGGGAGTAGTGAGGGGTTTTAATTTATGAGGTTCTGCGTGGCCGAGGTGAAAGTTTGGGGTTTTCTGCTGCAGGGGCCCAAGGTGTAAAAAAGGAGGTTCTGCAGTGGCCGAGGTTTTTAAATTTGTTGAGGGGTTCTGCTGCACCCCGGGCCGAGGTTTTATTGTTTCCCTGGAGGGTTCGGGGGTTGGAAGGGGCTGGGGGGGTGTTTGATGAGGTTCGCATTGGCCCGGGGTTTTATGATGGGGTTTCTGCTGCGGGGCCCGGGGCAGGGGTTTTGTTGGGGGGGTTGAGGGTTTTTTGCGGCGGGGGGGGGGCCCAAGGGGTGAAAGATGAGGTTCTCCCGGGGGTGGGGCCGAGGGTGTATGATGGGGTTTTCTGCTGCACCCCGGCAGAGGGGGTTATGAAGGGGGGGGGTTTTGGGGGCTGACCCGCCCGGGGAGGGGTTTTTTTATGAATTTGAGGGTTCCCTGCTGCAGGGGCCCTTGGGAGGGGCTGGGGTTTTTATGATGAGGTTCTGCGGGCAGCGGCTGAGGTTTTTATGATGAGGTTCTGCTGCACCCGCTGAGGTGTATGATGAGGTTCTGCCCCACCCAAAGGTGTATGATGGGGGGTTTCTGCAGCAGCTGGGGGGTATGATGGGTTTTTATGAAAGGGGGGGGCACCCTGAGGTGTTGTTGAGGCCCCTTTGGGGGCCAGCAGCCGGGTTTTATGATGAGGTTCTGCAGTTTTGCTGAGGTGTATAATGAGGTTTTTAAGTGCTGAGGTGTATAATGGGGTTTTCTGCACTGCGAGGTTTGAAAATTTGATGGGGGGGTTGTTTGGGGCTGCTGGGGGTTTTGTTTAAATTATGTGGGTTCCCTGCAGCTGTGGGTGTATTATTTTGGGGGGTTAATAGGCGCTGCGGGGTGTATAATGAGGTTTTTGCAGCGGGGTGTTGAGGTTTTGGGTATAATTTGTAGGTTTTTAAGGCTGAGGTGTATGATGAGGTTTCCCAGCCCCTGTATGGGGGTTTTAAATGAAGGGGGTTTTTCCCCCTATGGGGGCTGCGGGAGTGGGTTAGAAAATTTGGTTGGGGGTTTTGGGCAAGCAGCCCGAGGGTTTAGAAGGGGGGTTGGGGGTTTGCTGGGGGGTGGGTTTGTCAGTTGTTGGACTGGTGTAAAAAGCCTTCCCCAATCAGTTAGAGCCGTCCTGCAGGAAAGATAAGCAGTGTGTGGCAGCGCTTATCTCAAAAAGGGAAAAAAGAAAAAGCAGAGGCGGCTCTTGTGGTGAAGTATTTTGAAAACTCACCTTTGCTCTGTTGTGCTGGGCTGGGGGCCAAAAAATCATTGCCTTTTAAATTCCAACACTCTGATTCCCCGCACATGAATAATGTAGATCAGAAAAAGTCTTTCTGCAAAATTTTTTTTAATTTTTATTAGATTTTTTTTTCATGTAATAATTCATATAAGCGACTTTCTGCCTATATGAATTTTTACATGAAGAAAAATCTAATTCTGCTAAATTTTAAAAAAAAATTCTTAGATTTTTCTTCATGCAACACTTCATATAGGCAGAAAGTCGCTTATATGAATTTTTGCATGAAGAAAATTCCAATAAAAAATGTTACATTTTTTTTTTTGCACGATTAGATTTTACTTCATGCAAATATTCACATAAGTAAAAAAAAAGTCGTTTATATGAATTAAAATCTAATAAAAATTAAAATATTTTTGCATAAAGACTTTTTTTCTGATCTACATTATTCATGTGCGGGCAATCAGAGTCGTTGGATTTATTGTGGATTGAAATGTCCTATATGCCTAGCACTGATGAAGCTTTGATCTAAGATATAGTGTGCTGAGCAATTGCTTTGGCATTAATGTTTAAATGACTCTTTCGAGTCCAAAAGCAGCAGCCATGAATCCTTCTCCAAAGCTGCTCGTCTGCGGCAGCGGGGTCAGCAAAGCAAATGGAAGAAAACTGGTCCCGGCACTTGCTATAAAAGACCCTCAGTGGGGCAGTAATAAAGTGCCATAGAAAAGATCTATCAAAAACAACTTCTTAAAGAGATTGTATAATTTCATTAAATAGTCTTCAGAATAAGGGGACAGTGAAAACAAGCAACTTTGCAATTGGATGTCATTAGCAAAGCTGCCTTGTTCTCACAGTGTCCCTTATCTTGTGTTTCTGAAAACACAGTTCCCCAGTGTCAGTCGGATCCCTCCTCCTTTGTCATTGGCTGCCGGCTCTACTAATTTACATTCTGTCTGGCCCCCGGTCGTATTCACGGGAGCGAGCATTCCTGCCTCTCTCACTCAAAGTAAGAGGGACCAGCACAATTTCACTCTGCACAGCCAGAAGAAACACAGAGGCACTGCACCTGCTTCTACAATCAGAAAACAGCAGAATTGTGCGTAGGGGCCTAATGCAAACATAGAAGGAGCATTAGGCTCCCTTTTCACTCAAAGTAAGGACCGACAGCAATTTCACTGCACGGCAGAAGAACCCCTAGGGTCCGAAACAGCAAATGTGTAGGGGCCAAACCAAATAAAACATGGGCACCAGGGCCAAAAGATAACAAAACCCCAACAATACTGCAGGGGCTTCTACAATCAGAAAACAGCACAATTGTGCCTCGACGCCTAAATGCTCCTGTGTGTAAACATAGCAGTTGGATCTGTGCTGCTCTGGAAGAGTTCGTAGAAGACTGGATTCAATTGTAACAAACCTCCAGCTGTGAGAGGAGAAGAGATCAGTGCTCTGAGTTCATAGAAGATTGTCTAGACTGAATGCAAGCCTGTGGTATGTAAACATACTTACAAAATAAGACTGCATAGGGAGAGAAACGACACAGTGACATGTGGACTGAGGGGAGGGGGAACACACTGACTCGGGAGCGAGCATGAACAGTGAAGGGGGAGATGATTGCATTCCCCTCGGTTAAGAAACACCCAGCTGGGAGGGGAAGAAACGGCCCTGAATTTGTAGAGCTTACAAGCTGAGAGCACAATGATACACACGAACTAAAGAAGCGATACATTCCCTTTAAAAGAAGTGTTAAAACCTTATACACGGATTGCGATAACTTGACGCGTTTCTCGCCTGACCGGCGCTACTTCAGGAGTTCAGAACTGCCCAACTGAGGCTCCTGATTCTTTTCTTCTATTCGTGGCGTCGATTTTTCTATGCGTGTTTATCCGGTTCTGACATCAGGATGTGACGATTCTACAGATATTCTTTGCACACAGGGCAGGGAGTCATTACTATTGATCTGTGCTGTATAATATCAGATCCGTTCCTGCTGCTGAGGTCGCGTCGCCGCCCTTACATCGCATCGTCCTCCAGTCCGCACGCTCCTTCCACCGCTGGAATCTCGTGCAATATGTCCATTGTGAGAAGAGAATCCTTTCCAGCTGTTGCCGGATCTACCCAGGAGGGGGAAGCTTTGTAGTGGAGCTTCAGTCCGGTTCAGGCGTTCGCCTTTGGTCCGTGTCGATACTTGCGCTGTGAAATACGTCGCTCCTTCCCGAGACTCTAGAAACGGAAAGGAAACAGTAAGGAACGTTTCGCCATTGATTTCAATGGATTTTTAAAGCCATCAGTTCAGTTGTCCTCTGTTCTTTCAGAAATCCAATTTTTTGGGCGATGAAAATAGCACAAAAAAATAGAACAGAAAATAGAACGGACCGCTGCGCGAAAAAAAGTATTTCTGATGGAAATTGTTGTTTTTTTTTTTTTTTTTTTACATTGAATTCAATGTGAAACGGATATAAATGAACGGTCTTCCATTAGTTTATCCGTTTTTCTGTCTGCACGTGTGCAGAGATATGAGACCTAGAAAAAAAAAAGTGTATTGTAAACGGATGTCAAAGTATCTGTTGTTTTTCTGGATATCTGTGAAGCCTCCTTTGAAAAAAACTGATTATTATACTTTTTTTTTAAATTTTTTTTAATACATTCATTTTTGCCGGATTTCAAAAGCGCAGGTGTGTGGCTCCTGAACCACATGATAGCCCCTTAAAGGGGTTGTATCGTTACAAAGATCATGTCTCATGATTATGGGGACAGTAAAAATAAGCACTTTTGTACAGTAATTGGTTTGCATTACCTCAGTCACTTGGTTTAGCAGATATGAGCTTTTCTGTAAATCTGCTTATGCTGGTCGGAACACGCCCACTGCACTGTGATTGGCTGGCTGACATTTTATTCAGCCTGTTGGGATACGCCCCCAGGCAGGAAACGCCCCGGCCACGCCCCCTGCACTGTGATTGGCTGCCTGCACACTCTGCGCTTACTCCCCTCTCAGCTGTTAAAATCGATAGTGAAACCAAGGGCTACTGGCTCTATACTCATCTCCCAGCTCTAGGGTGAATGATCTGGGCAATGACTGCCTGTTTAAGTCACAGATCCCCTCATATAACACGGTAGTATAGAGCCTCCTGCCAGTTAACAGGGGGAGAGAGGGGTAGGAGGGCAGTGTGCATTGCTCCATATAACATAGTAAGACAGACTGCTGTCTGGTAACAGAGGGGGAGGGGGGCAGTGTGCATTGCTCCATATAACACAGTAAGACAGACTGCTGTCTGGTAACTGCGGGGGAGGGGGGCAGTGTACATTCCTCACAAGTGTTTCATCAGTTCAGGCTGTGTGTATAACTGCTTATAGCCATACATACCAAAACTCTCCCCGCTTTTTGGCGGGGGGGGGGGGGGGCCTAATGGGGGTTTTCCCCCCCCCCCCGCCAACCACCGGCAGAGTTGGCGAACCTCCCGGCCGCCAGAGGCAGCGGGGGTTCTTTAAATGACCCGGCGACAGAGTAGAACTGGTGCGCTACTCTGGCGCCGGGCCGCTCCTACAGGCGGGTGAAGTGGGCCGCAGCGGCCGCTCACCGCCCGGAGACTCTCACTGTGCGGGAGGGGCAGGGGGGGGGGAATTTTTCCCCCCCCTCCCCTTTCCCCTGTTGTACATACAGATCAGCGTCGCAGGGGAGTGACGCCGGCTGCACTCACTCCCCCTCGGACGCTGAAATCGGTCGGCCGGGAGATGTCCGGAGCTGCAGGGAAGCCCCGGTGAGGTAAGTGGCTTTTATTTTTATTTTTATTAGCTATAAGGGGGCATCTACCTGGCTAACAAAGGGGGCATCTACCTGGCTAAAAAACAAAAAAGCGGGCAACTACCTGGCTAAAAAAAAATTGGGGGCATCTACCTGGCTAACAAAGGGGGGTAAAAACACTTGGCTAACAGCAGGGGGGCTTCTACTTGGCTACAAGGGGGCATCTAACTTGGCTTACAAGGGGCATCTTTCCTGCCTGAAAGGGGCACTACCTGGTTATGGGGTGCTACTACCTGGCTGTAAGGGCATCTACCTGGCTTTCTTCCAAAGCGTTAGGGAGATGGGTGTGGCTTTTTGAAGGGGGGTGGCACACAACAAGATGGGCGTGTCCATGCAAATTTTTCGTCACGCTACGCACGCCGCCCTCTTCAATCTCCTGCTTTTCCATTTTCAAAAGTTGCCAACTATGCTTATAGTAGAGCAAGGAGCTTGTGGAGTCAGCCTGAAGCTCAGCAACACATGAGCAGCATGCAGGGGGCTGTATAACTATCCTTCTGCTTCCACTGCACAGTCAGAATGATGAAGTCACAGGTCTTCAGTGAGGGGAGACATTCCTCCTGGGAGGGGAGACTCGCCCCTGGATGTCTAATGCGATCTCAGAGAATTAGCTGAACAGCATGACCAGGTCAAACCATACAACCCCTTTAACCCCTTATCGACCGCGCACAGTCTTTTGACGGCTCCATTGGACACTGGGAAGCTTGGTGCCCTGATGGAGCAGGGGAATCCCTTTTGGTCACAAACTACAACAATCAAAGGGTTAAACAGTGGGGATCTGAGGCGTCCTCTGGTCCCTGCCGTTCAGACACGGCTCTAGGAGCTAAGCTGTTAACAAGCATTTAGGGCGCAGTTGCGGCACTGGGGGCTACAGACCCCATCTATAGGCAGCAACGACTTCTGGCGACGCGGCAGACAGAGAACACAATCCGCCGAAAGACAGTGAGTGGTCATAAAAGGGTTAAAGGGACACTTCTGTCAGAAAAGGATATTTACGTTAAAAACAATTTTATTTGACTTGATTTGTTTTTGGTAGTGTATATATATTAGTATATACTAAAAAAAATTACATATAACATCATGTCCTTTTCTAGCTGTGATTGGTAAAGAGATAAAACTCTCGAATGGCCAGACCAGCTGATCTCGCTTTACTGCACCTGCTGCTTATCTCCATACAATCTTATTACAAATCATAGGTAATGATCTAATGATTATTCTGCTGTTCGATGGACGAGACAAAAATCAAGATTAGACTAGATTAAAGAGCAATGACAAGAGCAATACCTGACCAGATAATGGGTTCATCTTTTTCTGCACTGGGGTATTTCCAGTGTTCCTCTCAGGTCTTGCTGATAACACTTACACCTCTCAGGCCATATTTGGCCTGTAAGAAAAATTGTCAAGCAATCCTCTCACTGTCAGTATTGGAGCTCACAGAGGGGAAGTCAGGGTGAAAAACCAGGAAGTCATGTACATAGCAGAACCTTAAAAAATTATATAATAACAAAAAAATCCATATAATAGTCATATATTGCTTTTTAATATATGAAAAGATCTGCCATGACAGCTGCAGTCTGTTAGGGGAGGTCTCTACAGCTTTGCACATCTAGAGGCTGGAGTGAATTTTTGCCTCTTCTTCTTTGCAGAATCGCTCGAGCTCAGTCAGATGGGTCGGAGAACGTTTGTGAACAGCAATTTCCAAGTCCTGCCCCAGATTCTCAATGGGATGAATCCTGAATCTGCTGTGATGTAAACCCTTCCATTGTAGCTTTTGCTGTATTTTTAGGCTCTGTCTACACTGCACAGAAAAACGTCCGTTTTCGAAAAACGCTGGAAAAACGACTGAAATCATCTCCCATAGACTCTAATGTAAAACCTCCCGCTGTCTCCCATAGACTCTATAGTAAGAACGTCCCGCTGTCTCCCATAGACTCTATAGTAAGAACGTCCCGCTGTCTCCCATAGACTCTATAGTAAGAACGTCCCGCTGTCTCCCATAGACTCTATAGTTAGATGTCCCGCTGTCTCCCATAGACTCTATAGTAAGAACGTCCCGCTGTCTCCCATAGACTCTATAGTAAGAACGTCCCGCTGTCTCCCATAGACTCTATAGTAAGAACGTCCCGCTGTCTCCCATAGACTCTATAGTAAGAACGTCCCACTGTCTCCCATAGACTCTATAGTAAGAACGTCCCACTGTCTCCCATAGACTCTATAGTAAGAACGTCCCACTGTCTCCCATAGACTCTATAGTAAGAACGTCCCACTGTCTCCCATAGACTCTATAGTAAGAACGTCCTGCTGTCTCCCATAGACTCTATAGTAAGAACGTCCCGCTGTCTCCCATAGACTCTATAGTAAGAACGTCCCGCTGTCTTCCATAGACTCTATAGTAAGAACGTCCTGCTGTCTCCCATAGACTCTATAGTAAGAACGTCCCGCTGTCTCCCATAGACTCTATAGTAAGAACGTCCTGCTGTCTCCCATAGACTCTATAGTAAGAACGTCCCGCTGTCTCCCATAGACTCTATTGTAAGAACGTCCCGCTGTCTCCCATAGACTCTATAGTAAGAACGTCCCGCTGTCTTCCATAGACTCTATAGTAAGAACGTCCCGCTGTCTCCCATAGACTCTATAGTAAGAACGTCCCGCTGTCTCCCATAGACTCTATAGTAAGAACGTCCTGCTGTCTCCCATAGACTCTATAGTAAGAACGTCCCGCTGTCTCCCATAGACTCTATAGTAAGAACGTCCTGCTGTCTCCCATAGACTCTATAGTAAGAACGTCCCGCTGTCTCCCATAGACTCTATAGTAAGAACGTCCCGCTGTCTCCCATAGACTCTAAAGTAAAAAACGTCCTGCTGTCTCCCATAGACTCTATAGTAAGAACGTCCTGCTGTCTCCCATAGACTCTATAGTAAGAACGTCCTGCTGTCTACACTGAGCTTCTTTTTTTCTGCTTGTTTTTTTTACTGGTCGTATTTTGCAACATGCTCTAAAAAACGCCAGAGCGGCAGAAAATTTACCAGGAGTCATGGAAAGCGCCGGACGTCTTTTGGTGCGATTTTTCAATGAAAACCCTCCCAGGAGACCCCAAGTACCACCTATAATGGGTGTAACAAAGGTTATATCTTATCAAATCTGCATACAAATGTCTGCTGTGTCCTTTTTTTGTACCTTTTTGTAATAAAATGATCATGCTTTGATCGCTAACGATTTTTGCGCAATTCATATTTTTTTTTTCGCTAAAAATACGTTTTTTTTTACAGATTTTGGCATCATAATCCATTTTTTTTTACAAATTTTGATGCTCAAATCCTTTTCTAAACTTAATTTGGCGCTAATAAAGTTATCTTGCTACTGATGCTGAAAATAAGTTTTTTACGGATTTTGGCGCCAGAATCCGGTTTTTAAGGATTTTGGTGCCAGAATCCATTTTTTTTTACGTTTTTTGGGCACTAAAATAATTTTTTTTACAGATTTTGGCGCTAATAATGTTCTCGCTTCTGATGCCAAAAATCCGTTTTTTTAGGATTTTGGCGCAAGAATCCGTTTTTTTACGTTTTTTTTGCCACTAAAATTATTTTTTTGTACAGATTTTGGCGCTAATAATGTTATCTCGCTTCTGACGCCAAAAATAAGTTTTTTACGGATTTTGGCGCAAGAATCCGTTTTTTTTATGGCTTTTGGAGCTAAAATCCATATCTTTACAGATTTTGGCGCTAATAAAGGGATCTATCATTTGCCGCAAATAAATACATTTTTTACGGATTTCGGCGCCAGAATCCGTTTTTTGACGGATTTGGGGGCTTAGTTCAATATCTTTAAAAATGTTGGCGCTAATAAACTGATCTCGCTTCTGACACTAAAAATATATTTTTTTTTACGGAATTTGCCGCAGTAATGCTTTTTTTGGGAATTTGACGCTAAAATCCTTTTCTTTACAGATTTTGACGCTAATACAGTTATCTTGCTGTATGCAAAGATAATGTGGGTTTTTGTGGATTTTGGTGCAAGAATCTGGTGCAAAATGTAATAAAGTAGTAGCACGCAGCAGCAGCACACAAAGGACAATGTGCTCACAATGGCTACAGTGATCTAAAGGAATTGACTATTTAACATGCTAACTCAGCCTGTAGGGTGTTGCTTACATCCAATGGCTTAATTTGTGCAAACATTAAAAAGCAGAGCAAAGACGCTCCAAAAAACGTCAGTTTTTTCAGCTGCTTTTGACAGGCAGAGGACAGAAAACTCAGTTTCATGAATGTTTTTAGTAATTCGTTTTCAGGTCGTTTTTTGTCCCCTGCAGGAGAGATAGAGCCTAAGGCCATGTTCACACGGCTTAAAATGGGCCGTATTTCAGTCCGTAATTACGCGCCGAAGTGCGCCAATTACGGGCTGAAAACGGCCCATTCATTACGGTAATTCCAAGTTCTCATAGAGAACTATGGATTTACGTCTCCTCTCCCGCCCGGGGAAAGCCGCCGGGCGGGGAGATAATTGACATGTGAATTACTAGCCGCAAATACGCGCCGCTGGTAATATAAGTCTATGGGCCGGCGAAGTGCCGGCCCCCTGCTCAGTCCCCCGCTCCCGCCCCCGGTCACACGGCGTAATTGCGGGGCGTAAATACACCGTGTGAACATAGCCTAAGGGTCATTTTCCTGCTGGAAGGTGAATCCCAGCCTCAGTCTCAAGTCTTCTGCAGCCTCGAACAGGTTTTCCTCCAGGATTGCCCTGTATTTAGCTCCATCCATCTTCCCATCAACACTGAGCAGCTTCCCGGTCCCTGCTGAAGCTCCCCCCCGCATGAAGCTGCCCCCACCAGGCTTCACTGTGGGGATGTTTTGGTCAGGGGGACAAAGTGCAGTGTTTCTTCCACACTTGGCGTTTGGCATTGAGGTCTCCTCTGAGCATCGTCTTCCACTTGCTGCTAAGTCCCCTACAGAGCTTTCTGCAAATGGGTTTTCTTATGGCTTTAAAAAATGGCCTTCTCCTTGCCTTCCTTCCATATAGGCCAGATTTTAGTACATGGCTAGAATTTGTCCTGTGGACTTTCTCCCACCTGAGCTGTGCATCTCTGCAGCTCCTCCTGAGTGCCCCTGGGCCTCTTGGTTTCTTCTCCTAATTAGTGCTCTCCTGGTCTGGGCTGTCAGTTTAGTTGGATAGCCATGTCTTGGCTTATACTCGCGTGCAGTGTCGGACTGACCCACTAGAGCATCCTCCAGGGAGCCAGGTTCCAGGCTGCTGCCGTGGGCCTGAAACACCAATGGTCTCCAACTGTGTGTGTGTGTGTGTCCTGTGGACCCACATATAGTTGACAACAGAGCAGAGTACCCCAGTGAGCAGCAAGCAGGCTTGTGGCCCTCCGGAGTATCCAGCACAGGCCGCCTGTGCCGGGAAGAAGATGAAAAACAGTGGAAGCTTCAGAGAGTGGGGCAAAGGGGAGTATTTTTTTTTAATTTTACTGGGGGCCCTATTACCTACCTACCTGTCTATACTGGGGGCCCTATTACCTACCTACCTGTCTATACTGGGGGCCCTATTACCTACCTATCTATAATGGGGGCCCTATTATCTACCTACCTATATCTATACTGGGGGCCCTATTACCTACCTATCTATAATGGGGGCCCTATTATCTACCTACCTATATCTATACCGGGGGCCCTCTTACCTACCTATATAATCTATACTGGGGGCCCTATTACCTACCTATATAATCTATACTGGGGGTCCTATTACCTACCTATATAATCTATACTGGGGGTCCTATTACCTACCTATATAATCTATACTGGGGGCCCTATTACCTACCTATATAATCTATACTGGGGGCCCTATTACCTACCTATATAATCTATAGTGGGGGTCCTATTACCTACCTACCTGTCTATACTGGGGGCCCTATTACCTACCAATATATATACTGGGGGCCCTATTACCTATCTGTCTATACTGGGGGCCCTATTACCTATCTGTCTATACTGGGGGTCATATTACCTACCTATATCTATAATCGGGGGCCCTATTACCTACCTGTATCTATACTGGGGGTCCTATTACCTACCTATCTGTCTATACTGGGGGCCCTATTACCTATCTGTCTATACTGGGGCCCCTATTACCTACCTGTATCTATACTGGGGGCCCTATTACCTATGTGTCTATACTGGGGGCCCTATGTCCTATCTGTCTATACTGGGGCCCCTATTACCTACCTGTATCTATACTGGGGGCTCTATTACCTATTTGTCTATACTGGGGGCCCTATTACCTATCTGTCTATACTGGGGGCCCTATTACCTATCTGTCTATACTGGGGGCCCTATTACCTATCTGTCTATACTGGGGGCCCTATTACCTATGTGTCTATACTGGGGGCCCTATTACCTATGTGTCTATACTGGGGGCCCTATTACCTATTTATTTTTGAAATTTACCAGTAGCCGCTGCATTTCCCACCCGTGGCTATTACTTGAGTCAATAAGTTTTCCCAGTTTTTTTTGTGGTAAAATTGGGTGCCTCTGCTTATACTCCAGTATCTACGGGTATATCAGTGATATAAAAAACGGAGTATTCCCATGGTCCAATGTTTCGGACAACAGGCCTTTAACCAAGGGGACCTAGGTGTGGGGAAAACAGAAGAGAAGGAGCTGGAGAGTGCTCTAGTGCGTCCCATAAGAGAAGTATAGGACAGCAGAGCAGATGGAGCCCATGCAGGCATTCGGCCTCCAGCTTGTACCATTGTGAGGGTTTTATGTTCCTCCAGAAAGTCCCAGCGTCCAGCAGCAGCTGTCTCGCTGGTTTGTGATTGTCCGGCTGATCCGGACGGGCAAACATCCCATAAATAGGTCTGGCCTATGTTCCCGGCGTCTGACTCAGCGAGGGAGAGACCTTCAGGACAAGACCTGAGGAGTGAAGCTGCACGGCCGAGCCTGGGATCCAGTCCAGGACCAGTACGGAATGTGCTTTATGCTGGGAGTGATGATTATGCCGAAACATACAACACTAAAACCCAGTATAAGGGATAGAGCGGACTTGGGACGTCTCCCGTGTCCCCTGTGAGATAACAATCCTGTGGCCTCTTCTCTTATCACGCAGTGTTGTCCTCTTCCCCTGTTATTCTGCCTAGAAATTCATAACTAATCTGTCAGGTGGGTGTTACCAATTAGGGGTGTGTCCTACCTGCACAGTCTGGCATTGTCCAATCAGTGCTGACGGTCAGTGTGTGCAGGTACATGCCCCTCTAAATGGTAACGCCCACCTGACACATTCAGTAATACATTTCTAAGAGGAATAACAGAGGAACAGCACAACCCAGAGATATAAGAGAAGAGGCTCCAGAATTGTTATATCACAGGGAACACAGGGATTTACTAACACAAAAACTTCAGGACAGGTCACAGGTGCTCTTGGAAGGGGTTCTTTAATTTGTTAGCAGGTCCCTTGACAATTCTGCAGCTATTTCCCTGCAGCGCCACCACAGGAGAAATAAAGAATTACAACTGTATTTATTGAAATCAATAGACTGTGTAATGCACAACGGTGCCAGGTCCTCCTGGTGGTAGACGCTCTTTGTAGGGGCTTTGCACTTTTGCTACAAGGGACCCCTCTCCCTTTCCTATAACAGAGTCTCTAATAGAGAAGGAGGAAATATTTTTTCCTAGTTTGTAGGCGCTGCAGGAGAAAATCCAGATCTCTTTATTGGGAAGCATTCCAATGAGAAGGTCATGGCAAGTCCTAGCAGCAGATCAGCACATTGAGAGATGGGAATAGCCCTTTAACAACATTTCAAAATATTGGATCATTTTTCAAATAGGTTTCCTAGGATTTAGGATGCAGCAGCTTTTCAATTGCTTAAAGGGGTTGTCTCACTACATTGATTCATCTCGCCTCAGTCCTGTTTTCTTGGTTTCATTTTGAATTCAGGGGCGTGTTTACTGGCTTCCACTAGACTGCAGTAGAAGCCAGGTCTGTAGCTATAGCAACCAGTGCTGGCAGCCTATCAGGCGAGATCGAACAGGTCTGTAGCTATAGCAACCAGTGCTGACAGCCTATCAGGAGATATCAAACAGAGGAGCTGATGCAGCCCATACAAGGGGATATCTAGGAATAGGTAGGACACTGTTAATGGACACATATTGCAAAGTGACTTGTTTTTGCAAGATCTTTAACATTAAAAGCAGCAATCCTTGTAGCGAGACAACCCCTTTAATAATCTGGCTCTCCTCCAGGAGGCAGAAAGCTTTATCTTTAGCAAGACCTGGTGGAAGCAGCTTCCCTCTAAGTCAGAGTCATTAAACCCATTTTCCATAAGGGCCAGATCGCATTATGGTTGCCCTCAAAAGGCACTGGAGGACCTTTGTGGCCAGCTAGGGTATATGGTTAGGGCTGTCAGAGCTGTGCCATAGCCTACAAGTTGCTGAACAAATTAGTGTGAAGCCATACTCCTTCCATTCACTGATGATGGATTGAACAGTGCTCTGTGAGATGTTCAGAGCTCTAGCTAGTCCTTTTAAAACCTAACCCTGCAATACACTTTGCCATAACTTTATCACTTTCAAATCCAAGATGGTGCCAGCTCCCTGTGCTGGTGACGGCACCTCCTCCAAGCACCGGCTGTGTACTCCAGGGAGAGTGGAGAGCTGGTCCTTCTGCATCCAGACCTGGTCCACCCCTGCCTGCTGTGTCTGCTCCGACAGGCAACCTAAAATGATGTGGTAGGCCGGATTCGGCCCCCGGACCTCAAGTTTGGCAAATGCTCTAAGTCAATATAAGACCTATTAAAAAGCCGCGGAACAAAGCCAAAATCTTCTCTAAATGAAAGAGGAGCCATCTTCATAAGCCCCTTCGTCAGCCTTTGAAGTAACTCTAGAGGGAAATTGTTTCTCCTTGTAGAGCGTGCCAAACTCTCTTCCAAACAGCTGGTGACATACTGACGAAGGGGGAGGAAGCCAAAATTACTGTCTGAAGCAGATTCAGGTTTAGCTTGAGGGGACAGTACCTTTTTAATAAAAAAAAAAATTCACATATCGGTATGCGACTATTATATGGCTTTTTTTTTTACATTTGGGTCTTTTTTGGGATAATTTTTTATATACGTGACTTCCTGGTTTAAGTTTTTGACTTCACCTCTGTGAATAGCAGCAGTGAGGATGACGTGACAAATTCTCTTCCTGGCCGATTATAGCCAGAGAGGTGTATGTATTCTCAGCAGGACATGAGAGAGGTAAGTGTTATCAGCAGGACATGAGAGAGGTAAGTGTTATCAGCAAGACATGAGAGAGGTAAGTGTTATCAGCAGGACATGAGAGAGGTAAGTGTTATCAGCAAGACATGAGAGAGGTAAGTGTTATCAGCAGGACATGAGAGAGGTAAGTGTTATCCTTATGACCTGATAAGTGTGAAGAACCACTCCTACCTCCCTGCCAGAAAATGATGAACCCATTATCCTTTCATGTATTGCTCTTTATTTTTTAAATTTACCAGTAGCTACTGCATTTCCCAGTTTGTTTTTGTGGCAAAATTAGGTGCCTCGGCTTGTATTCGGGTCGGCTTATACTCAAGTATATACGGGTATATCAGTGATATAGAAAACTGAGTATTCCCTGTTGGTCTAGTATAATCCTTATCCAGACAACGATAGAGCAATTATGTCATTACCTACTATTTGTAATGAGACTACCTGCAGATAAGCAGCAGCTCTAGTGAAGCGAGATCAGTCTGCCCGGCCAGAATTTTATCTCTTTACTATTGCAGCTAGGACAATGTGTGCTATGTTATATGTAATTTTAAGTTGCACAGGACTGCTTAGAGAAAAATTCTACCAAAAATCCTTAAAACAAACAAAAAAAACCCAAAAAATCAGAAATATTGGTTGCCACAAAAATAGTCTTTCTATTGGAAGTGACTCTTTAAAGGGAGCCTGTCATATAGATTATGCCCCCCTTGCTGAGGGCAGTACAAGCCAGTGTCAGACCTGCTGTTTACAGCGCTGCGTCCCTTATTCTGTAAGGTGCTGGAGTTTTAGAGCCTTTAATGCTCAAATCTGCAGTTTGCAGCCAGAAGAGTCATTGGAAGAGTCCTTCAGAGTGTCAGTTTTTTTCAAACCCGGCCAATCGGAGGCTAGCCCCGCCCACCTCAACTGACAAACCTATTACTTTGAATAGGTAGAAACATGTGAATAACTGTCAGTGGGCGGAGCTAGCCTTTGGTGGGCGGGGCTAACACCTGCTCATGAGTAAGATTTGAGGGGTAAATGCTCTAAAACTGCTGCATCTTGCAGAATAAGGGACACAGCGCTGGAAACAGCAGGTCTGTCACTGGCTTGTGCTGCCCTCAGCAAGGGGGGCATAATCTATGTGACAGGATCTCTTTAAATTCTAGTCATGTTTCAAGACTCTGGATTCGAGAGAAGTTCTCTTCAATAGGTGGCGCTAGAGAGGAACAGATGGTGAAAAATTAATTTACATAAACTTTTTCCCAGGGAGCATTGCTTTGCCAATGTCAGCTGATGTTCTCCCTTAGATCTGTTGCTTGTGGGATTTCAATGGCTTCCACTGCAGAGATTCCTAGGGCCCTAAGACTGCTCCTTATACTTAGAGGGATCTTCCACATGTAACCCAAGGAAACAGATGATGGCGGCGTCTGCCTTCTGCCGAATGATTTTTATTAGGCGGAGAACTGTGGCCCCCTTTTCCTCAATGTTGTCCCTGCTGGTAAAAATAAAGCGTGACGTGCTTCTGCGATCAGGTTTGCATATTGAGGTATCGTCTGCAGCTTCCAGTTACACTCATGAATAACTAAAGAGGAGCACAAGCTGCCAGGTGCGGGTGGCATCATTATATGTCCTTACCTGCCACCCTCTGTGCCCTCACGCACTCCCTTCCATCTCGCACTATTGTTCTGCCATCTTCACCCTACTGACTGTTTCCTTTCTGCACACTTGTGCCACTCTTAGGTTGAGGCAGAGAGCGGCATAATTATGCCGAAAGGGCCGTAATAGTGTTGGGGGGACGTAAAGCTATATGTTGAGATTGTACGTCACTGTCTGCTTCTCCATTACCTGAAATGGGCCAATAAAAGGGATCCGTAGCAGTCGGACTAAAATCTACTGCTCCCTGATGTCAGCCACTTCAGGCCGAGGAGTCATGGAGAGTTTTCTCATTGGTGTCAACTGGTGAATTTTACATTTCTGTCATCTGTTTTTGACAGAACAAGTCATTTCTAGGTTAGACCTGTACAGTGTGTGTGGAAGGTCCCTGTGACTAGTACCCAAGGACACTTATAGGGGGAATGGAGCTGTGTTTATGAGCTTTGTGTTTCCTGAAATAATATGGTCGCCGGGTGGGGCGGGGAGCGGAAGGTCGAAGCTGTGGGGGAATTCGGAGCTTCTGTCATCTGCTATTTCTGGATCTGTAACACCGCTGGATATATATAAAACAGCAACAGAGACGCTTTAATAACCGTATCCCTTTCTACTGCTTTTTCAGAGAATTACCTGTCAGCCATGGGGGATTATTATCAAATCCTCGGAGTTCCACGAAATGCAACCCAGGATGATATAAAACGAGCGTAAGTTTACAGCGTCTCCATAATGGTTGGGGTAATGTAATATATCATATTCTATGGATGGAACAGTCGTTGAGTTAGCGTCCTGACATGCTAATAGAATGTCATTATTACACCAGCAAAAACTATGGTCTTCTATGTAGATGAATATAACTACTATAATACTGCTCCTATGTACAAGAATATAACTACTATAATACTGCCCTCTATGTACAAGAATATAACTACTATAATACTGCTCCTATGTACAAGAATATAACTACTATAATACTGTCCCTATGTACAAGAATATAACTACTATAATACTGTCCCTATGTACAAGAATATAACTACTATAATACTGCCCCTATGTAGAACAAAATAACAACAATAATACTGTTCTATATGTAGAATAATATAACTACTATAATACTGCTCCTATGTACAAGAATATAACTACTATAATACTGCCCCCTATGTACAAGAATATAACTAATATAATACTGTCCCTTATGTACAAGAATATAACTACTATAATAGTGCTTCTATGTACAAGAATATAATACTATTAATACTGCCCCCTATGTACAAGAATATAACTACTATAATACTGCCCCTATGTACAAGAATATAACTACTATAACACTGCCCCTATGTACAAAGAATAAACTACTATAATACCTGCCTCTATGTACAAGAATATAACTACTATATAATACTGCCTCTATGTACAAGAATATAACTACTATAATACTGCCCTATGTACAAGAATATAACTACTATAATACTGCCTCTATGTACAAGAATATAACTACTATAATACTGCCCTCTATGTACAAGAATATAACTACTATAATACTGCCCTATGTACAAGAATATAACTACTATAATACTGCCTCCTATGTACAAGAATAAATCTGCTATAGTACTGTTTTTTTCCACTATTGCTTTACAAATTCATTACTAAATTGTGTCCATCCTGGTTTGTTTTTTGCCCCCTCAGGTATCGGAAGCTGGCACTTAAATGGCACCCAGACAAGAACCCGGATAACAAGGAGTTTGCAGAGAAGAAATTTAAAGATATAGCAGAAGCTTATGAGGTGTTATCAGATGGTAAGGAACTGGCCTGATAATGTGATTTGATTGTGAAATATATTATCTCATATATTTGACGTAGATGCTATAATTTACCATCAGGATGTTGTTTCAGTGGAGTGTGGCATATACGTCACTGTCTTCTCGAGACACCACTGGTTGCTTGTGATCTCCTGCAGAGTCATGATATGTAAGGCTTGGCCTTCAGACATCCCACCAGAGCAGTTGTTATACTGCTGTGCATGAGGAGAAGGTGAAAACTGTTCTGAAAGAGAACATAACCCTGTTCCTGTGCTGCTGATAAGACACAGCAGAAACTGACATCACCATCCTGGTCACAGATGCTAGAGCAGAGAGAGGTGTCATTAACTGAAGGAAGCTTGTGTACACAAGCAGGAGATAAGAACTGCTCTATCTCTGAAATGAAGCAAAATCAGGACAGACATGTATTTGGTGACAATCTTCATTACATTTGCCTATATGTTAAAGTTCATCAGTGCAGGGAGAATACCCCTTTAATTATAGGGTAATACAAAACTTTTTCTTATATCGCTACTTAATTTGATGCTCTACCTAATAGAGATACAGTATGGACAGGGACAGTCGAGAGAGGAAGGCTCATTTAAAGTATAAAAAAAATCAAGTAATAGAAAGAAAAAGCGTGCTCTCTAATTGGTTATTTAAGCGAGCGACCCGGTTATAGTCTAATCAGTTACACAAAGTTGTTTTTTTTTGTTCTTTATTTTTACATAAATGTGTTTTTAAAGGAAAATATCATGACAGATATGTAATCTTTTATTTTTGTCAGTGGGCTAACGTGAAAGTTATGACCGTTATGGTAATGCCGGATTTACAGGACCTGGTGAGTTTCCTTCTTACCCGTCCCAGTATAAAGTATACATAGAATAAATCCAAACCTGTAATAAAAACTCCTCTTCTGCATTTAGTTTATATCACATTCAAACCCATTTAACACATTTGGAATCTCTAAATTTAGGTGTTCTCCAAACTGATCGGTGCATATAAATATCATTTTGCCTCATGCCCCTCGGTACAAAAATATTACTACTAGATTACTATTCCCCATGTACAAAAATATAACTACTATAATACTGCTTCTCTGTACAACGATATAACTACTATAATACTGCCCCTATGTACAAGAATATAACTACTAGTATACTGCCTCCTTATGTACAAGAATATAACTACTATAATACTGCTCCTATGTACAAGAATATAACTACTATTATACTGCCTCCTATGTACAAGAATATAACTACTATAATACTACCCCCTATGTACAAGAATATAACTACTATAATACTGCCTCCTTATGTACAAGAATATAACTACTATAATACTGCCTCCTATGTACAATGAATATAGCTACTATAATACTGCTCACTATGTACAAGAATACAACTAACAGAATACTGGCCCCTATCTACAAGAATATAACTACTATAATACTGCTCACTATGTACAAGAATACAACTAACAGAATACTGGCCCCTATCTACAAGAATATAACTACTATAATACTGCCCCTATGTACAAGAATATAACTACTATAATACTGCTCCTATGTACAAGAATATAACTACTATAATACTGCCCCCTATGTACAAGAATATAACTACTATAATACTGCCCCTATGTACAAGAATATAACTATTATAATTCTGCTCCCTATGTAGAAGTGGATGTGTCTATAAATTTTCATTAAAACTAGTTCCTTTCTCTTGTTCAGTTTTCTTTTTTTCATCTACATTTTTTTTATCTTTTCATCAGAACCTTCACGATCCAGCTCTAGATACCAAGGCTTCACCTATACGTTCCGGAGTCCTGATGAAGTATTCCGAGAATTTTTCGGTGGCAGAGACCCTTTCTCAGATTTCTTTGGTAAGTGATTGTATTCTCAGTTTTGTGAGGGAATATTTGGATTTTCTTATTTTTCCCCCGGGGGCAGCAGTCGCCGTTCTGCTTTCTGTTGTTAGTTGGGGGTATGAGGCGATGAGGTCTCTTCTTTGAAACCGAAGGAGCTTGGAAACTTGGAGTTACTGATGCGTCACGATAATGACAGTGTATTGGCGGAATGCTGAGGCTGGGGTCAGATCGGACATGTACATCCTTCATGTTACCGACTAACCAGTTCACACGTATGTACTAGGAGACCCTGCCCTCAGAATATCCCATTGTTTTTACAGTCAGTATAAAGAATAAATATACTAATGTATATATATAATTTTTTTTCTAGGGACGTCTGGATGATGTCAGAGTGAGGGTGCACAGATATCTGGGGGGTCTGGATGATGTCAGAGTGAGGGTTCACAGATATCTGGGGGGTCTGGATGATGTCAGAGTGAGGGTTCACAGATATCTGGGGGGTCTTGATGATGTCTGAGTGAAGGGGCATAGATATCTGGGGGGTCTGGATGATGTCTGAGTGAGGGTACACAGATATCTGGGGGGTCTGGATGATGTCTGAGTGAGGGTTCAGATATCTGGGGAGTCTGGATGATGTCTGAGTGAAGGGGCATAGATATTTGGGGGGTCTGGATGATGTCTGAGGGTTCACAGATATCTGGGGGGTCTGGATGATGTCTGAGTGAGGGTTCACAGATATCTGGGGGGTCTGGATGATGTCAGAGTGAGGGTTCACAGATATCTGGGGGGTCTGGATGATGTCTGAGTGAAGGGGCATAGATATCTGGGGGGTCTGGATGATGTCTGAGTGAGGGTGCACAGATATCTGGGGAGTATGGATGATGTCTGAGTGAAGGGGCATAGATATTTGGGGGGTCTGGATGATGTCTGAGTGAGGGTACACAGATATCTGGGGGGTCTGGATGATGTCAGAATGAGGGTTCACAGATATCTGGGGGGTCTGGATGATGTCTGAGTGAAGGGGCATAGATATCTGGGGGTCTGGATGATGTCTGAGTGAGGGTTCACAGATATCTGGGGAGTCTGGATGATGTCTGAGTGAAGGGGCATAGATATTTCGGGGGTCTGGATGATGTCTGAGGGTTCACTGATTTCTGGGGGGTCTGGATGATGTCTGAGTGAGGGTGCAGAGATATCTGGAGGGTCTGGATGATGTCAGAGTGAGGGGGCACAGATATCTGGGGGGTCTGGATGATGTCTAAGTGAGGGTGAAGAGATATCTGGGGGGTCTGGACGATGTCTGAGTGAGGGTTCACAGTTATCTGGGGGGTCTGGATGATGTCTGAGTGAAGGGGCATAGATATTTCGGGGGTCTGGATGATGTCTGAGGGTTCATAGATATCTGGGGGGACTGGATGATGTCAGAGTGAGGGTGCACAGATATTTGAGGAGGAATGATTATGTCTCACAGGAGAGGCAGTTAGGATGGACTAATGGTGTCACTGTGAAAAAGGCTTGGTTATCGATGATGGATGTAGTTGTCTTGGAAGGACTGATGATGTCACATAGTAAGGGCGTCTGTTTCTCTAAGTTTTGAACTGATGGTGTCAGAGTTAGGGGTCTGGTTCTCTGTGGTGGACCTATGCTAGCACAGAGTGAGGGGGTCTGAGTTTCTGGGATAGGCTAATTAGGGGCAGACAGGCTTTAGAGGACTCCATTTCGAGAACCGTTTATAGACCTGTAGTTCTCCATTACCTCTTTATGGAGCTTACCTTTATATCTCTGGCAGTCCACCGGTCAGAAAACTCCATCCCTCAGCCTCTTATATCTAATTTAATAGACATTAGGAAGCTTTTAGCTGCTTCTTGAGTAGCTGTGAATCTCTCGCCTACTGGGGCTACTTATTTGTGGGGACTCCTAATGTCATATCCAATGCCAGAGTTATCTGTTAGGGGCTGAGGATGATGCAGAGTGTGGAGGTAAGGTCAGGTCAAGTTGGAAAACCTGTTGCTATCATGTATTAATGGACAGGAATATCTGGGGAGGGCTGATCATGTCCTACAATAAGACGCAAGGTTCTTACTGGATGTGGTATCTGGGGCACTGTCCGAAGGCCAAAATGATGTCTATCAAAATAATTTTTTTTAGATAAATATTGACATGAAGAGGTTAAGGTTGCACTGTGTTATTCTGCATTTCTTTTTAATTTGAAAATGTGATTTCTGTGAATGGCTGCTTGTGGAGCTTCAAGTTCAGAGCTCAGTTAGTGTCCCCTAATTGTTGAGCTGTGAACATAGAGCTCAGAGGGTTTTCTCTGCTTGTGGAGCTTCAAGTTCAGTGCTCAGCAGGGGTTACCTGTTTGTGGAGCTGCAGGTTTAGAGCTCACTGGGTGTTCCCGGCTTGTGAAGCTGTAAGTTGAAAGCTTAGTGGGTGCTATTTTGCTTGTGGAACTAGGATTTTAGATTTCAGTCAGTGCTTCTTG
>JAODAL010034213.1:0-44544 GCA_025379985.1 Phyllomedusa bahiana | reverse complement strand
AAAAATAAAACATGCCAGTGGCATAACTATAGAGGGTGAAACCTTATGGGGCTAAAAGTTCTCTCAGCCAGTGTTATCAGTATTATGAGAGGACATGCTGGTACAGTATGGATGAAAGTACACTTTGACTTCCTATAGAAGAATAGTGTCCTACTTCATTAGAAGCTTATTTAATAGTACTTAATTTTAGTGCAGGATAACACAGCTGCATATGTTTATTCTAGGTTTCTGAGATATACAGTGTCAGATTATGGTATTTTGACCTTGAAATATGTAATGAATCAAATGCTTCCTGATCTGGTGCTACTCAAATAACTGGGGAATTGTTACAACATAACATCCTCTACAGACAACAACATGAGGCTTGGTTCACATCAGTATCAGAGGCTCCTTTATGAATTTTCATCACTAGTTGAATTGGGAATGATGAAAAAAATAGTGCAGCAAATTCCTTTATTTTTTCATGAAAACAATGGACACCACAGCGGAAACCTGACGGCCCCATTGTAGTGAACGGGGTCTGTCAGGCACCGTTTGTGTTCAGTTTGCAGCTCTGGGACTGAGGTCCTGAACTTAAGGCCATTCAAAATGGCCTTTATCAGCTTGATTCTCATGCAAGAAAATCACTTACACAACCCAAAAGAAAATCCTAAACTGGTCTCTAACTATACAAGATAGCTTCCCAAGCTCTCAAGAGGTAGGATACATATAGAAAAAATGTTTGGCTCACCTATATCAGGCTACGTTGCTGCAATACTGCAGGATCCGTGATGCAAAGTCTCCGCTCCAGATACTCCACCGGCAAAGCGGTAAACCAACAGCTCCCGTAGGCCAACATCACCTTTTGGAAGCCAAGTGTAATTTCATTACACCTTTCTTAACCTGTTCCCGATGTTTTAATGTATCCTGAATGTCACTAATTACAAATTGAAAAACAATAGAATGAAAAAGTGTTAAAAAAACTTCCAAAATACCAAAACCACAGCTCACTCCACAAAAAAGATTTTTGACATAGGTCAATCAACAGGAAATGGCTATAGCATTTTCATATACATATATACGAGGGGCTGCTGATACACCTTTGGCTTTGGGTGTTTTTTGTTTCTATTGTAATGAATATTACATCACATAAAAGCCTTATGAGTCTAATATATGTTTTAAAAATTTTGGGCGACATGTATGATCGGGATTTGCGCCCGTTTTCTGGCGAAAACGGTGCGTCACCGATCCGAATCCCCTGTCGGACGCAAGGATGCGATGTTAGGTGCAGCCTTCGCCACTTTCGGATGCGCCTAACATGAAGGGGCGTGCAATGGGCGCGGTGTGGGCGTTCAGGGGCGGAACGCGGCACATTCGAATACTCCGAGGCATGTATGATCGCGGCTCAGCAAAGTGCGGCGCATTGCAGCGCTCGCCAGCTCCGACAGGTAGACCTAGTTGAAGTTGGTCTAAATGAGCCGGAGGAGGCGAAGTGAAGTAAGAACGTAACATGAGAGGAAACATATAGAAGATCGCAAAAGAAATCCATCTCGGCTCTCAGCTCCGTGAGGCATGGTGTATGATTCCAAATATCATTTTTTTTATGTGTAAAACATTAAAACATTTTCAGATTAAGCTCAAACGTTCTAAAAAAAAAAAAACATAAATAAAATCTCTTAACAAAAATCAATAACGGCGCTATCCCGCACTGTGCCTAAGTAACGCACTTCGCTCACACACTGGCGAGGCACAGGGAACTTTTCACCGCATGTATAAGCGCACCTCCTCGGGCGGCGAATCTTAGGCGCAGTCCGGCACTGCGCCTAAGTCCCGCACTCCGCCTCACACACTGGCGAGGCGCGGTGGACTTTTCACGGCATGTATGAGTGCACCTCCTCGGGCAGCGAATCTTAGGCGCAGTCCGGCACTGCGCCTAAGTTCCGCACTGCGCCTCACACACTGGCGAGGCGCGGTGGACTTTTCACCGCATGTATGAGCGCACCCCGGCGCCGACATACATGAGGTGCAGCTTTCACGTTCGAGCGCTCAAAAACTTGCGCTCCGACGTGGCGAGCTTCATACATGTCGCCCTTTGAGTGTAACTTATGGCAACAGTGATCTAGGCACACGGGAAAACAAAATTCGGAGTCTAAGTTGATATTCACAGCAAATGAGAGCAGAGGAGTGATAAAATTCTTGTTTCTGCAACTAAAGTCTGCATAGGATATTCATGGTGATATGTCGCAGACATTGGGGGATCAAAGCCCTTCATATCCTACAATTAAGAACTGGGTTGCCAAATTTAAAACGGGCCACTTCAGCACCAATGATGAGGAACGTCCTGGGTGACCAAGAGTGGTTGTTGTTCCGGAGATCGTCAATGCTGTGCACAACCTCATAATGGAGAATCGGCGAATGTCAGCTACAGAAACAGCAGACATCAAGGGTATTTCTCGTGAATGTGTTTGTGTTATTATCCATGAACATCTGAACATCAAGAAGCTATCTGCAAAGTTGCTCCCCAAATGTTTGACAACAGATCAGAAAAGCATGTGAGTAAAAACTTCCCGGTCCATTTGTCAGCGTTTCTGGACTGATAAGAACTTCTTGGAGTGACTGGTCACTATGGATGAGACCTAGATTTATTTGTATGACCCTGAAACCAAGGAGCAGTCAAAAGAGTAGAGGCACAGTGGTTCTCCTTGTCCAAAAAAGTTCAGGGTACAAAAATCAGCCACTAGGGTGATGGCGTCGGTGTTCTGGGATAAGGAGGGCGTGCTGCTAGAGGACTACCTTTAAAATGCAAGGTATTACATTGAACTTTCAGACCAATTGAAGGCAGCTATGAAGGCCAAAAGGTGTGGCAAGCTGTCCAAAGGAATCTTGTTTCTGCAAGACAATGCCTCCACAAACACTGCACAAGCGACCACGGCAAAACTGGTGGAGCTAGGCTTTCAGCTGGTTGCCCACCTTATTCACCAGATCTAGCTACCTCTGACTATCATCTGTTTCCAAACCTGAAGAAACACCTCAAGGGTACCAAATTTCAAACTATTTCTGATGTCATGGCTGCTATATGACCGGTTCGAGGCACAACTGAAATCCTTCTTTTCGCAGGGCTTACAGAACTTGTAACACCATTGTAAGAAGTGTGTTGACATCAGTGGGATATGTGGAATAATTTAAAGTTCTCCCCAACAGTTTTTTTCTGTGTAAACCCAAAGACTTATCACCCCTGGAACATAAATCACTCCCCCGGCCCTTTTTTAGGTACACCTTTTCCAACTGTCTTTAACATTAAATTTCTAATACCCAAAACACAGGGCCCCCAGTCTTTTTGGGCAGTAGACATGGCAAGACAACTCCTGCAGTTAAAACCAGACAATGGGGAAGAAAGGTGATTTGATCCCTTTTGAACGGGGCGGTTTTGTTGGTGCAAAGGGGCTGGTCTGATATTAAAAACGCTGATCCCGGGGGATTTCACGCAAAAACCATCCTGGGTTTACAAAAATGGTCCAAAAAAAAAAACATCCAGGAGCGGCACCTGTGGGGGAAAAATGCCTTGTTATCCCCAAGGGGTCAAAGGGAAAGGCAGAGGGTTTTTGAGCTGATAGAAAGGCAACAGTGACTCAAATAGCCCCCCTTAAACCGGGGAGGCAAAAGCTTCTCTGAACGCACATCGGCGAACTTTAGGAAAGGGGCTACAGCAGCAGAAACCACCCCGTCCCTCCTTCAGCTAAGAACAGGAAACTGAGGCCCAATTTGCCCAAGCTCACAAAATTGGACAGTGAAGATTGGAAAAAACGTTCCTTTCTAGATCTCGATTTCGTTGCACATTCGGATGGTAGGGAAAAATTGGGTTCAAAAACATAAAGCAGGGTTCCTCCGCCTTTATCAAGTTCGGGCTGGTGGGGGGTGTCATGGTGGGGGGAATTTTTCTTGCACTTTTTGGGGCCCCTTGGTACCAAATTGACACTTTTTGAACACCCTGGGAATTTGCCACGAAAAATTTGAGGCATTCAAAGGGAAAAAGGGGGGCCCAAACCCTTTACAGCAGGGTGTCCCAAATAAAGGCCCGGGAGTTTTAAATTTAAAAATTTTATATATTTTAATAAAAATTTTTTTAAAAAAAGGGTTAAGCCCACTTCCCCACTTCACACGATCTCTAAAAGTGGGTCCCACATATGAGTAACACCACATGGCCCACCACAAATGCATATATAATACATTAACTTACTCTTTTATGAAATTTTTTATCTGGTCAGGGAAAATTAAAAAATTTTTGGGTTAATTATGCCGTGGCGATCGTGCGGGCTCCAAAATAAAGCTGGTACGATCGCTGCAGGGAAATCAGTGTAAATACGCTAAATCCTCTTTCTCCTTGCACCCTGGGTGCAATTTGGGGGGGTGTGTGGGCCCATGACAACTTGGAAGCCAACAAAAAACCCCGGTATCTTTTATGAACCTGGCCACCATTTCCAGGGGCACAACCAGGCATGGTGATTGACAGATACAATAGGTAGCAGTATAGTAAAATAATGTAAGTTAAAAAAAAGTGAAAGTGAAAAAAATGTAAAAACAGACAAATAAATAAAACACATAAACTGCCCTTTCTCCATTACAAATACCAATTGTCCCAAAAAAGATCCAAAAAACTGCCGTATTTTGTATTTTCCAGCAAAACAAACTGCCTATAAATCTGTACGTTATTTAAAAACAACGAGAACGTTGTAAAAAAAAAAAAAAGGGAAATTTGTATTTTTTATTTCCCCTTTTATAAATAAACCTTTAATGGTACAAAAAAAAAATCAAAAAAGTCCCACAAAAAAGCCCTTACACAGCTCAATAAATAAAAATGTTATGGCTATCAGAATATAGCAATGCATAAATATTGTAGGATCTCATAGAGAGACAGCCCTGTCTGCCTGTAAGGTGTGCAGCGGACTGAGAAGATGGCTAAGAGCCACTCTGGCCATGGGCTTCCTATTTCTTTCATAGCTTTCTGTATTTTTAGGTGAAAGTTCCAATTAATCTCTCTACCTTTCCACTGCTCTAAAGGTAGTAGGGGGACGTGAAAGCCTTGTACCTATACCTAGTGTACTTGTCTCTTCCCTCATAGCCGCCATATTGAAGTGTGTCCATTTATTGCTTTCTACTGTTTCTGGTAGTCCAAATCAACAAACAAGTTCTCTAATCAGCTTCTGGGTTGTTGTTGCTTTCGGTATTGATTACGCTTCAGGCCCCCATGAAAAGAGGTCTATGCAAAAAGGGACATATTCATACATGCCTATCTTGAGAAGTTGTATATAGGCTACTTGCACATTTTGGAATGGGTACAGCAGTCAAGGGATGTGTTTCTGGAGGACTTTTACTACTTTTACTGTGTTGTGTTTGGCAAACGTCATACAGATTTGGGTATACAGTATCTAGCTGTGGCAGTACTAAAGCCAGGTGCAAACTATTATTTGTCTACTAGGGAACATATGGCAGTCTTGGACGGCTGGGTTAATTGGACGGCTGGGTTAATTTAAAGGCTGTTTGGGCCATCAATGGGGAGAGAAGGCTAGATTCCCCTTGTCTAGTTGGGCTCCCTGTTTTTTCCACTTCCCCTTTTCACCCTTCTGAGCTTGATTTGAAGGGTTTTAAGGACATCTGGAATGACAGAGTCTATCAGGGACATGGCCTGTATGTTTGTAAGTCATGTATCGAGGTGGGATTCTCAGATAAGAGAAACGACTCCAACACCAGTTCAGACCAACAAATATTTTTACTGGAATCTGAATAAAAAGGGGGATTATCCGAATACCTCAAGAACACATACACATAGACACAAACTGGGACACTTGTGCTCAGGGATGCCAATAGAAATTTTGGGGCCCCAAACAGCCAGAGTGCCTGGGCCCCCTTTCCATGTCCCGCCCCAAACACGCCCCTTCCCAGACACTACCCCAAACATGCCCCTCCCAGGCTCCACCCATTCACTGCTTTAGCCCCGCCCTCTTTCACATCCTCATTTTCTAGTTTTGAAAATATAACTTGTTTTATCAATTTGATTTAAATTTTTATAGGACGTTAAATTACCAAAAAAAGGCAATTTTAGTGTAATTTTTTTCTTCTACAGTGTATGGTTATGTTTCCACTGCATCGGACAAAAAACGACCAGAAAGGGGTTGTTTTTTTTTAGATGCACGGCTGCGGGATTTGTAACGCTTGGTACAAAAACCTCAGTCACTTCTTTTTTTTTTTTTTGCTTTCACCCATACAAGAAAACTAAGAGCCCTGGCATATCATACAACATGTTATATAATACGCCCGGGCCGAAAGACGAGCTGTGGAGACTACAGCTCGTCTTTCCTATTGCCGTCTATGGGGCTGCACAAACGATCGCATCTTCAGCGCTTTTAAAAAAACTAAAAAGCGCCGCAGATACGATTGTAAAGCAGTGCAGTGGAGACATAGCCTATGGGCTAACTGATGTTATATTTTAATAGATTGGACTTTTTGGAAGGGGCGACACCAAATATGGGGAACTATTTTATTTATCTTATTTGTAAAATGGCGAAAGGGGGGTGATATCAACTTTTAAGGGTATGTTCACACAGCGTCTTGCCTCCGTATGAACATACGCTTTTCTGATGCCTCTCTGGGTTCGTCTGAACGGAGCCAGAGACACATCTGACATTTAGCAGTGAGTTTATCACTGCCGGCAATGACAGACACGCAGCGGCGTTCACCTGAGAGATCGCTGCTGCGTGTTTGCATCGCGCCTGTCGGGTCCGTCTTGCGGATGCGTTCCAAGAAATGACATGCGATTCTTCATCCGAAAGACGGACCTGACAGGCAGCAGAGAGACACGCAGCGGCGATCTCTCATGTGAACGCCGCTGCCTGTCTGTCCTTGCTGGCAGTGATAATCTCACTGCTAATTGTTAGATGCGTCTCTGGGTTCGTTCAGACGAACCCAGACACGCATCACAAAAGCCTATGTTAATACAGAGGCAAGACGCCGTGTGAACATACCCTAAAACTTTTTGATTTTTTTTTTACACTTTTAAACTTTTTTTTTTTACATTCACTTTGAGGCCCCTCTCTTCCCCCCCTGGCCGTGTGGGTATGTGTGAGTGAGAGAGGGGGCCCTCCTCCCCTCTGGCCATGTGGGTGTATGTGAGTGAGGGCCCCCACACACGGCTTGGGGGGGAGGAGGGGGCCCTCTCAAGCACCCACACGGCCCGGGTGGAGGAGGGGGCCCTCTCAAGCACCCACACGGCCCGGGGGGTGGAGGAGGAGGCCCTCAAGCACCCACATGGCCCGGGGGGTGGAGGAGGGGCCCTCTTAAGCACCCACATGGCCCTCTCAACCACGGCTGAGTGCTATGTGGGGGGGGGGCAACCCTCCTCCTCACAGGCCGTGTGGGTGCTTGAGAGGGCCCCCTCCTCCCTCCGGGCCATGTGGGGGATTGAAAGGGCCCCCTGCTCTCCCCGCCTGTGTGTGTGGTGGGGGGACCCCTTCTCCCCATGGGACATGTGGGGGATTGAAAGGGCCCCCTGCTCTCCCCGCCTGTGTGTGAGGGGGGACCCCTTCTCCCCATGGGAGCACAGTCAGGGGGGCCCCCACCACGGACACAGCCAGGTGAGAAGGGGGCACCCCACCACACATACAGGGAGCGGGCGAGAAGAGGGCCCCAGACCTCACATGCACCGGGGGGGGAGAAGGGACCACATCACAAATACAGCCGGTGGTGGGGGAAGGGGTCCCCCACCACAAATGCAGCCCGGGGGGGTGGGAGAGGGCCCCCCACCGTAATGGCAGGGCTAGTAGATGGTTAGAAAAGGGGGGCCCCCCCACAGTTATGCTATGGTGCCGCACCACTGTACGAGGAACTCTGAGAGGAGGACCCAAGCTCCCGGCACAGCTGCGCTCCAGGAATCTTGTAACATGCCTGCACGCTGTAGCCAGGCCCTCCTCCTCTGTCTCTGATGCCGCCCTGAGGGGCGGGGCCTCACAGATTAAAATTAGTCCGCATCCCGCCTACAGAGGAGGAGGGCCCGGCTCCGGAGTCCGGCTACAGCGCGCGCAGGCATGTAAGTACAGGATTCCTGGAGCGCAGCTGTGCCGGGAGCGCGGGCCCCCTCCCAGCACCGCTCAGCCCCGCCCGGACGGCCTTACTTTGCTATATTTATAAGAAGGCGCCGTAGTGGAGGTGGAGCGGGCCCTGGAGGTGGAGCACGGGCCCCTCTCGGCACCGCTGTCCCAGTGCCGACGCTGTCCCAGTGCCAATGCTCACCAGCCACCAACGGGCCCTGTGTAGAGCGCGGCGCTCGGCTGCGCCACGTTCTACTGTTCTATGTGAGATAAGGGGGCCCGCTTCAAGCAGGCCCCCTTATCTCTCCGGGCCCCGTACAGGAGTACCAGCTGTACTCCCTGTATGGCGGCCCTGCTTGTGCTGCGCAGCGTGCCGCCTTACTATTTTCTCTGGACTCAACAATGTTTTACCTAACAACTTACTCAGAAAATCTGACCGCTATTTACCTCATTAAAACCCTAGGCAACTGGAACAATAGTATGGACGCGTGTTTCAGGGGCGTGCTTTCAGTAGAGCACAATGGTTTACAAACCTCCAAAAGTACCCGCTATTCACAGAGTACCATTAAAAATAAGGACCCTAAATAAAACTCAAACTAATCTGTCTACAAGCCTAACCAATGTTTCTATCCGGCTGGCTTGCACGCTTACCAGCCCATTTCTTTCCCTGGAAAATTTCTGATCACCGGTTTCGGACGGGGTTTCCTTCTGTCAACAGAAGATGACGTTCTAACACTTCTCCTCTAACAGCAATGAGACAGCAGAGCAAAAAACTCCCTCTGATTTCCACAGGTTTCAGTCCCAGGCGTACACACCCACAGCTGTACTTCTGATTAGCAAGAAAGTTCCTGAGAGAGAGTAACAGTGTGTTGCACTTGCAGCTTTACTGATCTTCTTTCTCTGACACTCTGACTCACTATCTTACAGACAGAGCCAGCTACCAGACTGGCTGTTTTTCTTTAACTGACTCTGTAATTATGGTTAAAGCCCCTCACCTGTCAGCTTCTCTGATTGGACAGCAGTACAGATCTTTCCAGAACTGGCTGTAGAGTGTGTTAACCCTGTAACTGCTGCATAATGACAGAACTGGCTGTAGAGTTTGTCAACCCTGTAACTGCAACCCAGTGTCAACCCTGCATAATTACCTGTTTAAGTAAACACTTGACTCTTTTCTAAATCACAGAGGCACTTAACTCTTTAACGGGAGTCAAAACTTCAGAACATCAGAATGCAATGTAACAGACCTGAATCATTAATCATACGCCAGATGACGGCTCTCAGTTAGAAAGACAGTGGGGCCAGTCTACCAGCCTACATGTTCACGGGATCCTTAACTCTAGGCTTTTTTCGCAGCCTGTTTTTGTCTGCTCTAGCATTTCCCCTTGCTTCAGGGTTGTCAGATTTTGTGTGTGCCCTTTTATTATTCCACAGTCTATAGGCAATAACATGCGCCTGGGAGTGCCTTCAACTCAACCAGAACAGGTGGGCTGGGATTGGTTCAGAATTTTTTGCTTTATGTTACGTAACATATGCATATCCATTGTGGTGCCTGCTGTCCTCCTGGTACCTAGATCCACCAACAAAAAACTCAAAATCTGTATTAGTAATCTGGGAGTCTTTCATTTGGACAAATCTTGATGTTTCTTGGGCCATAAAATCATGTTCTTCTCTATCCTCTCCTTCCTCCCCCTTTGGATCTAGGTTCATGGATAATAGGATGGCAAGGTTCAAGGTTTTACACCAGGTCAGTGTGACATTTGGGGGCATCAACAATGCACACTGGGGGCATAGCCAACAGGCCATGGATTTGTGTCGCGGTTGTACTTGAGAGAAAATGCCATGAACATCGTGCAGTGTGTCTATTGTAATGGGGTAGTCTAGTGCAATATCTGAGGATTTGTGTAACATTATTTGTACTGCAGTAATACATTATCAGTCTCTGCTATGAGCCATATGTGGACTGCCATAGCATGGCCAGCCATTTCAGTGCAGTACAATGACAATGGATTGTCATAGTCAGGTGTTCCCAGAGCAGGTGCAGAGAAGATAAGCAATTTCAAGTACATCTTCTGTCAGAGTGTAATGAACCAAGTTAGTGGATCCACTGGGCCACCGCAAGTGGTGGTACGGGCCACACCAGGGAGCGGAGTCTAAGTGGGTCCCGGTTTTCACCAGAGCCTGCCGCAAAGCGGGATGGACTTGCTTCGGCGGATTCCACCAGGTCACTACCCTGATTTTGACTTGCTTGCGGGGTAGCCGAGATGACACGTAGCAAATCGACAGGCAAACTCTTAGTCGGGGACGGCCAGAAGGTCAGGGCAGGCAGCGGGAAAGGGTTTGTGAGTCGGAGAACGTAAGCCGGAGGGACTGGTACACGTAAACGGCAACCGGAACACAGAAAAGGCTTCCTCGCATAGGGTACGGGCACTATGGATTCGGCAAAGTGCTTCCGGAAGGTAGAGCATTATAAAGGGTCATCAGCCAATTACCTGCGCGCTGGCCCTTTAAATCTAGAAAAGCCAGCGCGCGCGCGCGGCCTAAGGAGTGGGGAAGCAGGAGCGTGGCCAGGTAACTGGCTACGCCCAAAAGAACATGCGGCCGGGCCCAAAATGCGGACCCCGGGGCCGGTCGCGGGGGGCAAGGGTCGCGCAACCATACAAACCCCCCCCTTTGGGCCTCCCCCTTTTCCTGGCCGGGAGAAATTTTTGCAAAGCCTACATCCAAATGCGTCCCCGGTTCCCACAACTTTCCTCTGGCCAAACCCCCTTTCCATCGATAGAAAATGACGCCCCCCCGATCGCTTCAAGCCAAATTTCTTTCACGTAAGACGCAAGTATCGGCCTGGAAGGGAGGCGCTCCCCCCAAAAGAACCTATCACATGAAGGTTTCACAGAGAGACTGAAATTTCGTAATGCCATCGAGGGGGGTAACTTAGCTGAAACCACCGAGTTGAAACTTTTTAACACCACAAATAACTGAAACCGGGGGCCCAGCTTTAGCGGGGACTTTAGGCAACGTCCCGGGGATAAAACCAACCCTAACCCGGGGGTAAAAGAGGGAGGAGTCCCGACTTGTCCGCTCAGATTTTAGTCGGCAGAGCCCTTGCAGAGATCGTGATGTCACTCCAATGGCCCCAAGCCGAACTGGGGTACCCCAACGGGAACTCCGAGGCAGACACCAGTGGGAGGGGGGGAGGTGAAGTCCATACCCCAAAAAAAAAAGGAGGGGCACCAGCCGAGCGAATCCAACAAATTTTATAGGAAACCCCCCCAGGGAAGAAATTTAAAACCATTCTCAATGGCCAAGTAATTCCCAGGATCTTTTTACCCCCCACCGCCCTTAAAAAGAGGATAAAACCAAGGAGAAGCCCAATTTCATTTTTAACTGGGGAGAAGATTGCCGAATTTTATACGAATTGCACCCGGGGTCAAAACAAATGAAGAGGAGACCATGTAAACAAAAATATGCAGGAAAAAAAGACCGCAAGCGAGGTGCAGAAGGCAGGCCCGGGAAAAACCCACAATGCCCATCTTGAGAAGCGATCCACAAAACCCCCAAAATGACAATTACACGGATGACAAGACCGAAATAATCCATGGCAACAGGGACCATGGCAATTAGGAAGGCAAGATGAAGCAAACCTCAGGCCAAGGTGGGGCGTTTGTTGCGGAAAACAGGACACGATCCCACAAAGCCCCTTGACGTCCTTGACGAGGTCAGGGCACCAAAGAGGGGGCTATGACTGCCCCCTTTTTTCCATCCCCAGATGGCCCTCCCCCGCGAACCATCCCCCCACTTGAATTTTCCTGCAAGCGCAGGTCCACGAAACTCTTGCCAGGGGGTATCTTTCGGAGATCCCCCGGGTCCACGGAAATTAAACGACTGGGGGGATGATGTGAAAAGGGGAGGCGATTCCTCCCCAAAAAATGTCGCGCACGGACAGGGCTCGCTTGATGTTTTTTTCGGGGGACGGAAAGGGGACCCCGAATTTAAACCGAAAAAAAGGGGGACCACACCTTCCGGGGTTGAGGCGTTGAGCGTTGTAATACGTGAATTCTTGTGGTCTGAAAAATAGTGAGGGGTACGAGCCCCCCCAAAAGGGGGGCCCATTCCCTAAGGCAATTTAAACCACAGCTCACGGTCTCCATCTGAAAATTCTTCCGGGGGGAGAGAATTTTTGAAAAGAACCCCACACGTGAGGTTTTTTCCTTTGGGATCTCCGATGACACCCCCCCATTTCCGGAAGGGGCACTACCCCGGGAAAAAAAGGGGCCCCCAAATTTCCCGGGAGGGACGATGGGGGCCGATTAAAAAGCCGCCCTGGCCGGGAAAATCTTTAGCCGCCTGGGCCAAACCTTGGATTGACGACTTCTTAAAAAGCCAAAATTTGGGGAAACCCCGTGAGAAGCGGGATGAATGGGGGAAAAAATTTGGGCGAACCCCAAAAAAACGTTGAATGGCTTGTAGGCCGAGGGGGCGGGGCCACGCAGGACGCAGACAGCTGGCCGGTCCATTTAACCCCCCTTGTCAAATTATGTCACGAGGAGGGCAACTGGACCAATAATTGGTTTTTCCCCTCTAACTTAGCATATAGGTTTCTCTCTGAGATTTTTAAAAACCTGGCTCACAGGGAGACGGGGGGTTTTTATTTCAGCGAAAGACCAGAATGTCGTCCGTATACTAAAAGCGGGAATAAAGGAGTCCAAAAGACTCATTCACAAACCTTAAAGACAAAACCAAATAATCAAAAGGGCCACACTGTTTAAATCCGTCTTCCACCCGTCGCCCTCCCGAATGGGGAAAGATTAAGGCTCCACGTAGACCCAAATTTTGGAGAAAATCCGGCCCCCCGCGAACCCGGGGTCGAAGATTTTCGGATCAAGTAACGGGTATGGTTCTTCAGGTTATTTAATTTAGGGGCCCCAAAGCAGGGGCTAGAGACCACTTTTTTCTCCACAGAAAAAATCCAGCACCCGCAGGGGACGGGACTTTGGGGATAAAGCCCCTTCCCGAGATTCTCTTTTATAAAAGGTCACATGGCTTTTGGTCTCAGGAACTGGACAGCGGTAACCCTGCCCCGGGGAGGATTAGTGCCAGGGAACAGGGCAATGGACAGTCGAAGGGGCGATGAGGGGGCAAGGTCTCCACCCTCTTTTCGGAAAAAACGTCCCAAAATCTTGATGTTCCGAGGGCGACCCCGGGGGTTTTAAAGGGGGTCGTGGAAACGGGGCACCGGTCGAGGGCCACAAGACAACGATTTGGCAGTCTCCCCCAACCATTATTTTGCCCCCTTTTTCCCCAAACCCGCATAGGGCGGGGGCCCGAAAACCATGGGGGCCCAACAGGATTGCTGAAGAGGAGCGGGACAGCACATAGAATGCGATCTTCTCTCCGTGGATGACCAAGGGCTTTTCGAGGCGGACAACCGGAAGATGAAGTTCCCGGCTGCCCCGGAATCAAGGGAAAAACAGGACAAAAATTGAGCTCCCGCACCTGATACGACCCCCGCACCAGCATACAAACGGGGGGAAGGGAAATGTTTCACACCCAGGGGCGCCTCTCCCATTACCCAGGTGCGGCGATCCCGAATGGGGGCGCAGGGACATCCCTCAGGGAAATGCTCGGACGGCAGGTACAGGCACAGTCTCAGGGACGCGGACCAGTAGATTTGCATTGGTTTTTCACCGGGGTGCGCAGAAGTGGCAAGAAGCTTCGGAACACGAGGGGAAAGGGGACCGAACCGAGTCGCATTCCGAGGAGCTCCTCTTGTCTTTTGGAAAACGCCCGAGCAGTGACCAAATGGATCAGTTCGCTTTAAAGGGCGCGGGAGATCTCTTGCACCGTCATTCTGATCTGCCGGGGAGACCCTTTTGAAGGGACACAGAGGCCGCCTCATTCCATGGTCAGCATACATAGGCCATCCTGTTGCGGAACGGGACAGCGTATTCCCTACCCTAGAATCTCCCTCTATGGGCGCAAGTCAGAAGTTTGAGGTTTTCCGCAGAGGATGTCGCGTTCTGCTCTTCGTAACACGCAACGAAACGCCTTGAACAAAAGGCCCGGCAGATCCCGATGTCACAGACAGTCGCGCCTCTGTCCCAGAGTGGTGTGGCCCAGGCCAGGGCCCTTTCCAGAGAGTTAAACTGACACAGAAACGCTACCTTAGTGAACTGTTTCCCCAAGTATGGAAACTGGTTACCAACATACCACGGAGCAGGAGCACTGTTGTAACAAACCCCCTGGCAGAGTTTTCGGATCTCCGTCAAACAAAGTAGGTAGTCGGACATAAAGAACTTGGTCCCACGTGAGGCAGACGAAAATGGCTGGCATAGAGGAACCACTGGAGGAGACGAGGGCCATTGCTGAGAGGCAATAAGTTTGCCTGCATCATGGCGGTCAACTAGTCTACATGCGTCTCAGTTGTGGCCAGTTGCTGGGAACTGCTGAGCCATGATAGACTAAGGCACCTCGCACACTGGGTACATGGCACCTTGGTTGGGATCCATGCCAAATCCCACTGCGTAACGAACCAAGGTAGAGTGATCCACTGGGGCCACCGCAAGCGGATAGGTACGAGGCCACACCATGGTTGTGGAGTCTAAGTGTGTCCCCGTTTTCACCAGAGTCCGCGTGCAAAGCGGGATGGACTTAGCTGCCGGCGGATCTCCAGCAGGTCACTACCCTGATGTGACTTGGCATGCAGTGCACCGGAGGTAACAGTGTAGAGTCACAAATCAACAGGCAACTCATGTAGTCGTGGGATGGGGCCAGAAGGTCAGGGCATCAGGCGAAGTATTCGTGGTCGGAGAACGTAAGCCGGAGGGCCTGTACACAGGAAATGGCAACCGGAACACAGAAAAGGACTTCCCTCACATAGGGAACTGGCACTATCATTCATACAAAGTGCTATCCTTAAGGAGTGGAGCATTTATATAGTGACAGCGGCCGGCATCACCAATAACTTGCTGGCCCTTTAAAATCTAGGAGAGCCAGCGCGTGCCCTAAAGGAAGCCAGGTAGTCCGGCGCGGCGACTGGCGCAGGACAGGGCGGGGAAGCAGGAGCCACGGCCAGGTAAGGTGGCTGCGCCGTGTAAATGAGCTAGTGCGGCCGCGGCCAGGGGACCTTATTCCGAGGTGCGTAGGTGCCCGATAGGGCAGCCGCAACTGCGGGGCAGCGGTGTCAAGGCTCGAGACACAGTGCAAATGGTTGTGAATTCAAGCACTTGTACGAATCCTGCATGAACAGAGAGGCTGAGCATATTCAATATTCTACAATATGATATCAGGCCCGAGGAATGTCCTGAGCTAGGCCACATACCTAAGAGGGGCCAGGTCTTGTATGGTCTGTACTCTGTCTCTGGTTAGGTGTCTGGCACCGGCTGACAGTGTGCTAGGAAGAAAACCTTTGTCTGGACAAACTACTGTTACTTTTGAGGTTTTACACCCTTTTTCTGTTGAAAGCAGAGAAGAAAGATTGTATCGTCTTTGGGATTCTGTCCTCAGTCATGAGCATGTGTTATGTAAAGCTCGAGTACTGAAACAACGACTGATCTTGTCATGCAATTTGTTGTTTGAAATTTCCATAGCTCCCTGCAGCAGGCATAGTCCATTGAGATATTTTACCCTATTATAAAGATTTAATTCAAACAGGTACTGGCAGTCTGGTTGCTATGATATGCTGAAGAAAGCATTTGCCAGGTCCCCTACTGAGAAGTGAGTTGTCTTGCCGTCAGCAAGTAAGTTGTGTGGGTTGGGTACAACTTTGGTGAGCACTTCTGATAGATTTTTATATTACAGCCCTCAAACAGGTAACCACTGATATGGTGGACCATGATTGCCTGCTGCTATCCATCTACATCACTAGGAGATATTAGCTTGGTTATTAGTGCCTTATGAGGATTGTGGCTATTTAAAACTAACTGGCTTTCAACAAGCTCTTGTAATTGTTCCTGAACCAAGTGCCTACTTGCTTGTTTCAGGTTTAAGAATTTCGGGCGAGCACAATGTGGTGGGTAGTGGTGTGGATGTGTAACGGAGGAGTGGAATTCCGCAGGGAGCCAACGCAAGCGATGATAGCTAAGGCCACGCCAGAGAACGAGACTAAGAAGCCCCCCGTTTTCACCAGAGCCCTCCGCAAAGCGGGATGACGTACTTGCTGCGCGTGAGTGCTAGCCAGGTCTTTACCCCTGACGTGAACATACTTGCGAAGGCGGCCGGGATACAGCCGATGTGCAAAAATCGTAATCCGGAGGCCGTAGTCGTCTTGACAGGCAGAAGGGTCAGGGCAGGCGGCAGAGGGTTCGTATGATCAGAGCGACGGGCAACGGTCAGGGTCAGGCGCAACAACAGGCAAGGTCAGAAACGTGTAGCAGGGCGGACTTGGTAACACTGGAAATCAAGACTGAACTCTCTAAACTCTAAACGCACAAAAACACACCACCAGACTGCAAGCGAGTACTAGGGTCGTCTACCATATAATGGGGAGCCACGGCTGGTCAAATTAACCAAATACCTTAAGCAGGTGATTATTCCGCGCGGCGGTCTGTCAGAGCTGGAGACGAGGAGTTGGGTGACTGGAAAGTTATGGTGTTTTCCCGGGCAAGTAGGAGAAGGACCACGGCTGCTGACAGCCGCAGCACCCTTGCCGGACCCCTGTGCGCGTGACAGGGGTACTGCCTGCGCTAGGCTGTCTCGTCCTTTCTCTTAAGTACATAACCCCACCCCCAAGCACGACCCCCCTCAACCTTGAAATATAGCGAGTCTAACAAGATGACAGATTGTGTTACTCGGATGTACCCCTGAACGCACCCATCCGGACCGTAAGCCCTTCGCATCGATAAGTAAGAACCGCTTCCGCCCTCACGTGGTCTATCTCCGCCCACAACCTCCGTTGACCACAAAGATGTTAACATTTGCTATCAACAGGGAGAAGGCGAGACAGGCTGCGGGAGAAGCGGTTCAGCACCACAGTCTTGATTAAGAGGGACACATTACAACGCGTTCGGAATGGGATAATGCGTGAGATGTCGTTGGGGCGGATGCGTAAGCTTATAGGAGGAGCGGGGTTCATACGCTTGAGCACCACAAAAGGACCCAGGTATTTGAGGTCCCAACTTTAACTGGGCACCTTTAAAACGGATGAACTTTTATGGCAGGATAACCAAACCCTATCGCCTGGGCTCAATAGGGCGGGGCCCTACGGGTACCTGTCAGCGCTGACGCTTAGGTGCGGGCAGAAGACTCGTAGCAATGTCATGACGCTGAGGTTGCCAGAGAGAGGCCTTAATGTCCTTGGTACTTGGGGCAGTCCACGGCAGGGAAAGAAACGAGGTAGCTAGAGGTAGAGGTGCGCGGGGGAGTGTAAATCCAAAGGACAACAAAAAAGGGGGAGTGGCCGCCAGCGTGGATATCAGACGTCTAAAGATTTATAAGAAAACCTCTGCCCAAGAGTGAGAAGATCGGACCAATTATCCTGAATCGGATCTAGAACACACAAGTGCCTGACATAGTATTACCAACACCGTGGTTTAACTCCCGTTCTAGTGATTCTTAGCCTGCCCGTTATTTTCAGGGTGTGTATGCAGATGGAAAAATCCAACTGAATCTGCAACTGACAGCACAGGCCCCTGCCAAAATTTAGCGATAAACTGGACTTCCCGTCAGAGACAATATGACAATGGGAGACCGTGTGAGCAGAGCGGGAACAAAAAATAAGGATGGAAAAAATGTTGGTCCAGATGGGGGCGGCAGAGGGTAACCCAGGCAGTGTGATAGAAGTGAGAAGCCATTTTCGGAGAAACGAACAGGGGTCACCACCCATATGACCGAGTTTCCCCAGATGAATTAGTGGAAGATCTGTGACAAAGTCCATGGCGACATGGGTCCAGGGTTTTTTTATGTCCCACGGCACACAGGAATGAGGTATTAAAAGAAGGGCCCGGCGGGCTTCAGGCGATAACCTTAATTCGGGCACGGTAGGATGAGCAGGCCAGCACAAAGTCCCAGACGTCATGAAGCAATGAGAGGGGCCAGCCATGTATGTACTCGAGGGATAACCAGCTTGAATGACTTAATGATTCCAGGATGCCTTAGCTAGTTCGGGAAGAATGTCCCCACTATCAGGATTCTAGGCCGCAAAGCAGGGCTCACATGACGTCTTCCCCGGGGGCAAAAAAAGACGTTGAAGATCCTCAACGGGGCAAAGCCTTGACGATGGCTTACAGGGGAAGGGGTTGAGGGACAATGTGCTATGGGAGTGAGAGTCCAGAACCCACCGTATCAGGAGGCACGAGATAGTGGCGTTACGAGCATTTTGGGACGTTCTTTCCCGCGGCTGTCCTGAAATAGTGAGCAGGGAAGTCAACACGAGTCGAAGAAAACGAGCCATATCCTAGCTGCTGTGGATTCATGAGAGGGCTGTTGAGCCGACTGAGCGAGGATGAATCGCGGAAGGGTTTATTATATTTAATGGCACGTGAAGAAATCCATAGGGTGACAGTGCCCCCTCCAGCAGGTGACGGCGCCGACGTCTTCTAGAGCCAGCTTTAAATGGCATAAATTTCGCGGAAATACGGCCCTATGGTAAATTCAATCTCTGGGGATCCAAGATAAAGAATTTGAAAGAAGACATCCACACTTATGCAGTTTACGCCGAGGAGGATCTCTTAGCGGATGACATCACGCGGCACCCGACCGAGAGGAGCGATCCATCTTTCTTTCCAGAATGAGGGGCCCGTTTCGGTCCCGGGAGGAGGGGACAGAACCGGAGCAGAGTGTTTGGGATAAAACGGCGAACCAGATTTGAGACGGCTGAGGAGGCTTCTTGAGCTTATCCGGGGTGCCATGACATGGGATTAGGGCGTTCTTCTTGGTTAGAGCACACCAGAGGAGTCCACAAGCGTAGACAGAAAACGGTGGTATAAATTGTCTATAATAAATATGGCCAAAATCCCCAGGAATCGTTTTGAAAGTCCCGTAAGGGCCCACCCGGTTAGTAGGCCGCACTGCAACAACTGCCGTAGGAAGTTTTAAGGGATCCATCCGGAGGCCCTTATCAGAGAACGATGTACCCAAAAAGGGCAAGCTGGAGTGCGGGTTTGACAATGAAATCACTTCTCTTGGTTTGGGACAAAAAGGCTTGATGGGTACGGAGTTCTCCTGATGACCTGGCCGGCTACAGGTGTGCGATGAGTTAACGAGATCTTGGACATCTGTTTTTGTCCAAGTAGAACAATCACAATATACGCTGTAGCGATATTTCCCCGGTGAAGATCTCATTGACGAAGTTTTTACAGAATACAGCAGGGGAGCGTTGCAGCGAGACCGAATGGCACTAACACAAATACACGAGAGGGGGCCACACCCGCGTATTAAAACGCTGTTTCCACTCGTCGCCATCTCTACAATAACTGAACAAGATTATAAGCACTCGTGCGAAGATTCCCAGCTTATGGTAGAATATTTGTATGCCTGGCACAACGTATGCGGGATCGTACGAAATAGGAGTCCGATATGCTTAAGGGCATATGAGGGATCGAATTCTTTATGGTAGATTTTATTTAAGCCACGCCGATTAGTTCGATGCAAGGGCCCGAGAGAGACGACCACGTCTTATTTGTCTTCCACGAAAGAAGAAGCACCCGGCTACTTGCCGTAGACGGAGGTCTTACGGATAAAACCGCTTTGCTGGAGTCTCTCACATGAGTTACCTCGAGAAACAACGGCCTTATTCCTCAGCGCTAACCGGGACGGAGATTGATTAAACCCGCGGCCCTCTGAGAGGAAGTACAGCCAAGGTTTGCAGGGTCCAATGGGTGACAGTCGTGAGGCCAGGTGAGGAGGGTAGGCGATTCGGGCCTGCGTCTTCCTCCGAAAAAACATCCGCAAAGTCCCCAGTATGGCGTAAGAGGTTAGACTTGGAGAATGGCTGGCAGACTTCAGGGAAGCTACCCTGAAGGAGTGAGTTGCGGTGCAGACAGGCAACAGTGAGTGACAGGACGCGGAAACCCCAACCAAGACTTCACCTTGTGCTTTCCAATCCAAGGTCGGGGTATGGTCGCTGCATCCGAATGGGAGAGACCCAGGTAAGGATTTCCAGAGGAGGAACCGGAAGGCCGGACTAGAAGTGGCAACTTTTCCTTGTGAAGAGGCCCCAATCTGCAGGAAGAAGGGAGCCCGTAACGGAAACAGATGGCGTCCTTAAAGGCAATTCAGCCACAAGGACATACCGATAGACACAGTCTATAATAGGCTTTCTTGCAACGTGAGTACCGGGGAGACCAATAAACCTGGTCCACAAGTTCGTGCATATGAAATTTCCTGACCGCGCCGGGATCCAACAATCAATAAAAGTGCTGTGAGCCTTAAAGGTGCTGTCCGTAAGAAGCACTAAATGGAACTACGGGCACTTGGTCAAACGGGGATAGGCCGTTTTCTGTACACGGGACCTAGGGTTTGCCTCTCCCTAACGAGCCCTAGTTGGAAGGTTGCATCCCGGGGCGCACCGGGACAAAATCCCCCAATGAAAATGGGCCAGTAAACGCCACTATAAGAAGCAGAGCCGCTTCAAAGACGATAAGCGTAGTTGACGACTGAGTAACTAACGTTCCTCTCATGGGACAGGTGTGACTCTCATATCAAGAGGCCCGTGCATAGGATTCCTTTCCTTCTTCATAGGTCAGATCGGAGGTAGGAATAGGTTGACCACGGAGCTGGAACTTTGGGGTACCAAGCTGGGGTAAACGGCGTGGTACCGGACGGTTTGCCCGTTGTAGTCTCGGATAGCTACATGTTGCCTTACGTGCGAAGCGAATATCCACTCCGGGTGTCCAAATGGGATTAGGATGTGTGACATTCAAAGGCAGCTGAGTAGAAGATCCCGGGCGCGATACCTTCTGTCCTTAGATTCGGCTGATACCAGACCCGATAGGGCCTTGCCCAAAAATGTCGCCACAACGCCGCTTCGTTTTCCACTTCCAGCTTCCGAAGCGATAGTGCTAAAACTAGCACAGAATCAACAGACCAGACTGGTGGGTGGTCGTCCCTGACGAAAGCCGGAGCAGAGCCTGGCGGCACCGAAGTAATTACGGTCCGTTCCATCGATAAAAGACGTGTTGCAGAACCCCCGGAAGGTAAGGTTATTGGAGGTCAGACCTGTCAGAGAGATCCCCTCGATCCCATAGGTGTCACTAGCCCAAGCCAAGGCTTCACACCAAGCAAGAGGCACGCTTGAGAGGTCTTGTAGGGAATTGGGCGCCCAGCACTCATACCCTCGACAGTTTGGCATGGAGCACGTGGCTGATGAATCCCCTGCACTTCTTGGGGTCTCCATCGTAAAAGCGAAGAGGGGAGTGGCAGATGCAGAGAAGGTCCCGACGTCCGAAAGCAGGTAGAGCAATGGATGCCGTAGCAAATTGTGGATTCAGGTGCAGTGTATGCGGCTAGCCGGTGGAGGGCAGTAACGAGTCGCCAGATATTCGCATCATGGCCGCTAGCTAGGTCGATACCGCTGGCTCTGCTCTGTTACAGCGACGGCCGACGTGACGTCCCGAATTGGCAGATGTACCCTTATAGCGGAAAAATGCCATGTGCCGAGTCTGTACTGTATACGGATGTTGATCCGCTGGGCCAACCGGCACGGACGTGTAAAAGCTATGAAATCTCATCACATGGAACGCCAGGTCTACGTAGGTTCTAAGTATCCCTCCGCTGGTTTTTTTCACCATAGCCCGCCGCACAAAAAGCGGGATGGACTTGCTGCGCGGTGAGGGACAACCAGTGTCGTATACCCCTGATTGTGACTTATGCTATGCGATGGCGGGCCGGGGTACAGCGAGGTGCAAAACATCGTAATCCGGAGGGTGTAGTCCCCCCCGGGGGACAGGCAGGGAAGGTCATGTGGCAGGCGGGCAGAAGGTTCCACAGTGCATATACGGTGCAGTCAGCGGTCAGATTGTCAGGGCGGCAAACAGGCAAGGTCTAGAGAAACAGTGAGAGCAGAGGTAGTAGTGGTGGGGGCCGGGACTTTTCACACACTGGAAATCAGTACTGAACTCCAATACACTCTATAAACGGCATCCAAAATCAACACCAACAATACTGGCAGCGAGTACTAGGTTCTCAACCGACCAAGTATAAAGGACCTAACATCGAGCCGTCAATTAACACAATTAAAGGCGCATCTGTCCCCATTAAATCCGGACCAGCCGGTAACTCAGCAAGCGACGAAGGCTACGAGCACTTATAGCAGGGATTTTTCACTCAGGCGGGTGAGCGTGCTGTCCCTCCCAAGATGCTGGAGACAGGAAAGCGGAGCGACTGGTAAGAACGAGGGTATTCACCGTGGCAGGAGGAGAAGACCGAACGTTTTACACGCCGGCCTAGCCGGCAGCACACCGTTATGCCGTTACTCCCGTTGCGCACGATATAAGTGGTGACAGGACGCGCCCGCGTAGACGGCGCGATATCTGGCGGCCCCCGGCCGCTCCGTGACAGTGAGGTTTGGTTTGATTTGCAGGGGTCACCCTTAAAGGGGCTTTCCCATGATGTAATATTGATGTGGGAACGTTAATAATGAGCATTTAAGCAAGTTTGTAAATGTAAGTCTCATTTTAGAAGAAAAAACCATACTACTATAAGAACGAACTGCTGTCGTCCATTATGATTCAGTTGCATGTACCTTGCTTGTTTGTAACCAGGGGCTTATCCGTACCGATACTTCTCACGATAGGAGACAGCTTGGTGCTCCTTCTGTCGTAAACGAAATAACACCCATTCCTCCGACTATAGCTCACGAGCGAAGGAATTATAAAAATGTAGAATTTTTTATACCACTGTGAAAACAAAAAACAAAAAATGGGGCCCTGGTCCCTGTGGAGCAACCTGCCACATCATACCACTGCTCCTTCCCTACCAGGAACCGTTCACATTCTTTGGCCCCATGGCTAGGAGAGTAGAGCGTGTGTCTTTATGGCCATGGACAACAAGGATGGACCAGCTCTTAACATACTCTCAGCCATAACGCCACCTTCTAGTCTGTGATTCCAGTTACAAGGAGGGAACACAGTAAGGCAGCGAAGGTACTGGGAAAGGACACAGCAGGGCCAGCTAGAGATAAACCTGAATATGGTGACACAGCAACAAGGGCAGCCGACAGTACCGGAGGAGAGGACACAGCATGGGATTCCATTCCAGGGATGTCGTTAAGAGCACAGTAAGAACAAGCAAAATGTTACAGGTCAAAGACACATATATATCCCTCTGCAGCGGATCTGCCATCATCTAAACCATTTGCTGCTTACAGTCATAGACCACAAGAGATCACTTTCAACTATTGCTGAAGCTGATTGAATTCTGAGTATTCATCCTCAGGAGCGTGCAATGGAGGCGGGGTGTTGACGTTACAAAGAGGCATGGCTTGCAGGAGATCTTTTTTTTAAGAAGTACAAGACACCCCTTTTCAGGACTAGAGCAGAGTGAGGGGACCAGTAAGAAGCAGAAACGGAGTACAAATAGGCCAAAACCCGCTTTATCTTCTGTCCTGATGTCATGAAATAAGCATACTTATCAATGGATTGACGCCGGGTTTGTCAGAGCAACACAACACTTCAAGTGAAGTGACGCTGGATAATGTTGGTCTGTGTTCTGTACGCAAGGAATTTAGAAAACACACAGGCATTCAATTCACATTGTTTTCTCTGAGTCCCAAGCCAGGTGTTTTAATGTCTAACCGTTATAGAGCAGAATGAAAAAGTAAGAAGGAGATTGTGCAAGGGCTTATGAAGGCCTCCTATAGCAGATATAACACAGAAGGGCTATGAATCACTGACTAGAAACTGCATTACATTCCCTATGTGAAGGGTGGGGGGCTTCACTTTCTGAGTGGATCTCAACTTGTATTGGTTTTGTTAGGGGAATATCTGTGGGGTTCCCATCTACACAAATGAAAGTTATAAAGACATGCAATATCCCTTTAGTATAGGAAAGATATTACTCATAGCTGTCCAATGTCTGATCTAATACTAATGAGAAACACTTTCATAGGGAAGATAAAACTGTTGAATCTTTATCGTTTCTTATGCGAAAATTATTATTCAATCAACACTAACACAGCTTTGATATCATCTGTCCTCGTAATTGAACATCACAATCTCCTATTATTTGCACACCAACACATGACTGGAATATTGTCCGTCACTGCAACAACATTTCATGGTGTGTCTTTATGCCATTTATACTTCAAATAGTCATTATACCAACACTATTACAACACCACAGTATCATTTCCATACACGCACAAGACATACAGATAGTTTGTGATATTATTTTCATGGAACAAAGTTTCTTTTTGTCGAGACGCCTTCTAATAAAGGGGTTACAATCCTCGATAACAAAATCATATCAGTAATGATAGGACAGTAAAACTAAGCACTTTTGCCATTTTTTTGTATGCTCTAACACCACTGAGTAAGCAGATATGAGTTTAATCTGTGCAACATGCCAATAGTTGTAATTTCTGCAGGCAAGTGGTTCCCTTTTCTGTGATTGGCTGCCCTGATATTTCCATTATCAGATATGACATCCCTGTGAGGGATTTTGTGGTTACTCACTACTAACAGATGGTTTGAAGTTTAATCTATTACAATCCAATATTAGACCGACGACATGATGGGCCCACAGAAGATGTCCCCGACTCGGTGATCTAATATCACTGTAAAGTGTTCAGCAGCGTAGAGTCCCAATCATGAGGGCATACAGGTAAGATGCCCAAAGAACATGATTTTTTGACCACAGGTACAGGTTATCAGATATATCACAAATGTAGATTTACATGTGATAAATTGTCATATCAAAAAGTATTTTTCGGTATCCATACCTGTGAAGGTAGGCAACTCATTTGGTCAATTATGTGGAACATTTCCAATGCAGACTCGGGTACAATGTGAGAGAAGAATCTTTTTTCGGACTTGAGCAGAGCCCTACATTCATCAGGGTCCGTGACAAGAGTGAACAAATTGGTGAGCCCAATGCGAGAGAACAGCCAAAGGCGCCCCTAGCTGATGCCCCCCACTCTCCGCAGTCGAAGAAAATATGACCCCCCTCGATCACCACACACGAAACTTGAACGATCCTCTCACCCCTGCGCCATGTCCTGTCACTAATTATCACTGCACATTCCACGATTAGCTCCCGGTCCATACTCCTCATCAGCTCACAGCACACATGATAAAATTCAGCCCTGTATAAATTAGACATTTATCATTTTCAAATGCTCACACACCCTCCGTATTACAGAGTAAATACCCCAAAAACAGTCACTAAATAATCCACCGATACAAGTAGCAAATCTAACCAGACCGAATGATAGTTTACTAAAACCAACTCCCTGACAAAAACCAACAAAGACCCAAAACTATAACGACTTTAAAGGATCAAAGTAATACTGCCAGACCCTGAACCCGGAACGCGAGCCACGGCCCCACATGTGACAAGCAGCTGTACACAGGCCCTGATTACATATACCGACCGCCATACAGGGACTCATATAGTGTGTAGAGTACTATTAGTTAGTTGTATGGACACTGCAGACAAAATCAGTGATATACGCTGCAAAGAAACAAATATGACGAATCACCGTGAACTCTTTGCTTATCAGCGTTCGTATCAACTTTCCGCCTTCTCTTCTCCAACGCTGTTCACACTCCTTCATGCTGATTGCTACCGGCCCAAGACTCGTCCCTGGAGGATTTGCCACAATATCTTGAGGACACTCCTCACAATTTCCAGTAACTCCTTAATTCACTAGGAAAATACTCTGAGCTCCCCTTAGTCAGGGACAGGTATATAGATAACCCTCTCATCAGGCAGGTATAGTATGATATTTGTCCGCCTTAGACAGTATGGTATAATAAATATCTGGTCACTCAAGGCAGGGTTAATCAGAGTAGCTGAGGCTCAGGCAAAAAGAATAGCAATGGGGTTCATGCAGGCGATAAAGGGGGCTACAGGCAGGCGTATGGGGCAGCGCATGCACTCTCTGTATGGGGCCACAAGGCAAGGCTGTAGAGGGCCACAGGCAGGCTTTAGGGGGAGCTTAGCGGGCAGGGCGTATTGGGGCCACAGGCAGGCTGTATGGGGTGCCACAGTGCAGTGCGTATGGAGGGGCCACTGAGGCATGCGTATGGGGGCACGCAGGCAGCAGGTATGTGGTCCACAGGCGCAGCGATCATAGGGCAGACTGAGGCAGACCGTACAAGGGTGCTCAGGCAGGTCGTACGGGGGCCACATGGCAGGTCATATAGGGGCCCACATGGCTGCCGTATGGGGGCTCAGGTACAGTGCGTAATGAGGACCACAAGACAGGCTGTGATGTAGGGCTCAGGCAGAGCTTATGGGGGCACCAGTTCAGGGCATAAAGGGGCACTCCGCGCAGTTCATTATATCGAAGGGGGGGCCGTCAGTCAAGGTATTAATAGGGGGCCGCAGGCAGGACATTAAGTGGGCCACTCGGAGGCAGGATATAGGAAGACCGACAGGCAGGTGTCGAATGGGTGGCCAAAGGCAGTGCATTATAGGTGTGCCTGCAGCAGGGCATAATGGGGCCTTGGCATTCGAAGGTCTCAAATATGGGGCGCCGTCAGGCAAAGGCAATTATAGTTGGTTCCCGCAGTCATGCAAAATAGGTGGCCAGCAGGGCGGGATCTAGGATGCACAGGCAGAAAATAGGGGGTGGTGCCACAGGCAAGCACTTGAAATAACTAACACACATTAAATGACTTACCCAATTCCCGGTGCTCGCATGCGGTCCTCTTCGCGGCGTATCCTGTCAGCCGTCTGGTACTATAGTAGCAATACCTTACCGTGCAGCTCCATCGGCGCGCGAGACGCGGGCTTTGACGCGCTAGTGCGCCCCGAGGAGTAGGCAGCGTCTGCGATGACATCCGTTACTTCAACGGCGGACAATGTGCCGGCTGAGGCGCTAACAGGGGGGCCGGTAGTAATGCTGCGGGTAACCACCCTCGTTTGATGACCCGACTTGCACCCCGCTGTGTCGTCCCGCGTGCATCATCGAACGTCGTGATGGAATCCACGATCCTTCCGGTGAGGCGGGAGTCCGACATATGTCTGCGGGGCATGGAGTCCAGCTTGCCTAACATTTCTGCTCCTCCAGAAGCGGAATCCACCGAAATAGAATGTGAGACCACCGGGCCCGTATCGCATCATTGCCCACGTTCAGCGGCCTTGAGTCCCTCGAGGGACGGGGCCATCTGTACGGCGCGCCGCAGTATGGATAGGCTAGTTAGGTCGTCCCTAGGCGTGGACCGCCTACCTTGGGCCTACCATATAGCTTTCCCGGTGCCCTGCCCAAGGTTTGTATTTGGGTTTCCCAACTAATAGCTTCTATGGAGCCAGTCTCTCTATTAGGTTTCTCTTCCTTGCCTATGTTGTAACCAACAGGGTTTCTCGCAACACACTGTGTCCTGTAATGTCATAGGTCCAAAGATAAGGTCCATGAGAACGGTTGCCAATATGGCATCAAAGGATCTCTTTGACTGGTTTGGCTGCATTATCAAAGGTAGCTATTATCTGTGTGGGAGTCTTAATTGCCTAGTCAGCATCACTTATCTTGGGAGAAAGGAGCGGTCTTTTCACTGATTCCATGTATGTACAAATGGGTAAACGTTATACTGTCACAAAGGACAAAGTCGGTGGTGCCATCTTGTGGACGATAAAACAATCTCTAAGCTCCCGACACTTGACAAATATCTATATAGCCTTTTAGAAGAAACAGTTTCTTCTTTAGGTCATGTACAGATACTATGAATAAGCATGGTACTGTTCTGACAAGAGGAGAGGGCACACGGTCAAATATTGTTGCAATCTCTACCAATCACCAACATGTTCCCGCCTCTTATCAGATAGGGTTTAAACATGGCAGATCTTAAGGTCTTTTTTTCCCAAGTTGTCGATAATGCCTCCTATTTTCTGCTACATGGATTTTTAACTAACAGTTGTTTAATTCTGTACTTCCTTTTTGACACAATTCCAGGTCACATTCTGTAAGTACCAATTCCAAAAAGACATCCAAACAAGACTTCACTTTTTGGTGGCATCTTGTTGCTTTCACTTTTAAGATTGGTAAAGGGACCTCTCCCCAGTTCTGCCTGTGGAGTGGTTGATGATCCATAAAGTATACGGACATCCTCCAACATTGTAGTTGGTATACCAGCTCAGGAATACTTTCCCTCAGCGCTTGTCCTTCATTGAAAAAAATGTTCTTCAATGTTTGTATTCCAATTGCAAAACAGTTAGTAATACATTGGTCCCAGAAATAAAATATTGAAATATGACTACTAGGTGCACATTTAAATTTTAAGGATTAGCATCTCACTTATCTGGTAAAGTCTCTGCAGACGATAACTTATTTAACTCCTGTTCCCACCTGAAATGATGTGGAAGGTTGAGGTTCCTCGACATGGAAGTTTCTTTTATTTCCAGTATGCATCCCACCCTGACTAAGGACTATCTAGTATGTAATACTGTTGCAGTGTTTTTAGATGCTAACTAAGTGTCTAGTTTCGCAACCTTAATCGATTAAATTCTGTCTGTGTCCATAGTGAGTAGTTTTATTGGCCCTTTCCTTCCTGGTAATTTTGCACTGAGCTTGAACTATCACATCACCTCTAGTAATCCATCATTTTTTTAATCAATATTTATTATAGTTTACTTTCATGAAATTCGCTTTATGTTAGAATAATTGCATAAGTAAATTTCTCAACCTAGTAGCTAACAGGCAGCCAACCACCACAAGGCAGATCTAGCTCTCCAAGTCGTACAAGACATCCCCTAGACTCTTTTCTTTTATCTCCCTTATCAACAGTACTCATGTGTATTTGTACACCATCATTATATTCGGTGAATGTTTCAAAGCTCTTGTGGCACATTCATTGCAGATAGATAGAAATAGATAGCCAAAGACGTAACAGGGCCATACAGGAGTGAACTAGAATGTCACATTAACGCAGTTATGGAAGGTCAAGTAGAAAAAGTGAGGTAACAATAGCAAAAGCCATAAAGACAAAACAAGAAAACCAAGACAGGGTATGGTAAGTCTTGAAATTTGTACCTACTGGGGAATCAGACCGGACACGTGTAACAGCAGACAGAGCATGAAATACTTGACGAAAATTGGTAGAAGGGAATGTGTCATCCAAAAAATTACTTAATTGTATAGAAAGAATCTCATGATTTTAGTTAGAACACTATCATTAAAGAATTTATTAGTATATAAGATTATTATATAATTTTCCAATGACATATTTTAATATACTTTAATAAAAAAGTTCTTAAGTCCAAACGTAGGCAGTTTTTCTACTTTATGGCCATATGCCAAATAAGAAGTGCTGAACCCTTATCCTATATTGAGTTATGAGAAAGTGAGGTTGTTCAGGATAAACAATTCTGAGAATCATGAATCAATATAAGCAGTGTAATGCTGAAAGGTGTGATCGACCAAAGTGTATAGATAAACGAACAGGATCCACCAGTTACAATGAGTGTGAAGATAGTCACAGTATCCCCCCTCGGTCCAACCTCCCTGCACATTTACTTCTTCCCAGGTACAACATAGAACATAGTATGCTTCGAAAACTCATAGTCTTCAAATTAATAAATCAAAAAGTGGACTGATCCCTGTTCACAGAACTCCCTAAATAGTTCATGAAGCTGCTGTAGAGCATCACTCAAGAATACTGTTAAAAGGCATTGGTAGGAAAGAATGCTGGTCTCCCAATCATAAGTACAAACAACAGAATAATTCGAGAAATTCACGCCACTCGAGAAATATTAAAAAAAGAATAAGACGACAAGAAAATGTGTATTAGAATGTATATTTAATTAGCTAAAAAAAAAAGTTGAATGATTCCCGTAAACACTATAGTGTAGAGCGCTTATTATCTGTGTAGAAACGTTGAAATCAATGTCCCTAGTTAATTTTTATGAATGATAAATTGCGGATCTCACTTTTAAATCACGGTGACGCGATAATTTAGAGTTAAAAATTCAGAGCATGGCATCTATTAATATTCGCCGCCATTTTCGCCGCTATTCCTGTCAATTTTTGTGTGCGATCACACAAGGCAAATCAAGCTTAAACAGAAATGAGAGCAGGTGTAGATGTTGTGTTGCGACGTCAGACTGGGGAGTGTTAATGGTTGCGATTGGCTGGAAAATCAATGACCACGTTTTACATAGAACAGCCTTTCCGTGTTCATGATCTGTGTCTGTCAGCGTACTCCTAGCAGTAGGATGTGCGCTTGCCCTGTGTCCAAACAGCTCATGCGACATTATTCTATTTTTTACAGGAGAAGCTCTACGTTAGCTGTGATCATTACAACTTAGTTAGATCAGAGATTTGATGATTTTTATATAGTTAAGTAGGAATTTTAAAGGAGCATTCTTCCGACTGTAAGTTATGGGGGGGCGAGGCGGACGGGGGGGGGGGGTCCCGCGGTGGAAAACACAGACGTGCTCTTTAAAAGAATTTACTGGATATTAGTTCACAAGACTTATGTGTAGACATTGCACTGCATAGCTTTATTATTACAGTTTTCTATTGAAATATTTCCTGGATATTGGGCAGCCCTGAACGTATATTAGGATACACATATTTTCTAGTAACTGCAGGTCTCTTTGTTAGGGGCAAAACTCCACTTTAATTATCAGTATACATTTCAGATAGGTGTTCTTTTTCAATTTGCCCATTTCAGATTTGTTGATATCAGCCACACCTTTGCAGTTAAATTAGTATTCCAGAATTTTGTAGTCAGCACAGGTTGATAGGTGCCAAAAATACCTTATATTATCCGAACTACATTTCAGATACGTGTTTTTTCACTTTGGCGCACTACAGCTTTGTTTTTTTTTTATTTGAGGCACCTGCACTTAAATGTGGAATACATGCAAATTTTGTAGTCATACACAGGTGAATTGATAGGTGCCTATTATCCGATTACATTTCAGATACGTGTTTTTTCACTTTGGCGGCACTACAGCTTTGTTCATTGAAGGCACCTTGCACTTAAATGTGAATTCAGCCAATTTTGTAGTCACCACAGGTGAATTGATAGTGCAAAAAATACCTTTTATTTCCGAAGACATTTCAGATACGTGTGTTATTTTCACTTTGGCGCACTACAGCTTTGTTCATAGGCACCTTGCTCTTAAATGTGAATACAGCAAACTTTGTAGTCACCACCAGGTGAATTGAAAGGTTCCAAAAAATACTTTTATTATCCGTACATTTCAGATACGTGTATTTTTCACTTTCGGCGCCAATACAGCTTTGTTCATTGAGGCACCTTGCACTTAAATGTGTATAAAGCAATTTTGTAGGTTTTTCCAAACCCACAGGTGAATTGAAAGGTGCCAATAATTACCTGTTAATATCCAAATTACATTTCAGATACTGTTTTTTTCACTTTGGCGAGGCCAAGCTTTTGTTGATAGATTACTTTGAGTTAAATTTGTTTTTACAGCAATTTTGTAGTCACCACAGGTGAATTGATGGGTGCCCCAAAAATACCTTTTTTTAAACCCCGAATACATTTCAGTTTAGGGTTTTTTTTTCACTTTTGGCACATTTACGCTTTTTTTTGATAGGTATTTGCGGGTTAAATGTTTTACAGTTTTTTTGGGTAGTCCCCAAACAGGTGAATTAAAAGGGTTTCCAAAAATCCCTTTAAATTTCTTTTTTACATTTCCAGACAAAATTTTTTTTTTCATTTTGGCCCAAGTCAACCCTTTGTTTATAGATTTTATTTTTTGCATTTAAATTTTGGGAAATCCAAAACCCTTTGGTGGGTCACCACAGGTTTTATTTTGATAGGGGCCAAAAAAAAACCCTTTTAATATCCGTTTTAAAACATTTCAACAGGTTTTTTTTTATTTTTGGGTTTTCGGGTCAACCTTTTTTCCATAGACCCAAATTTTGGTATTTAAAAAATTTTGAATACAGAAAAATTTATAGTCCCCCACAGGTAAATTGATAGGTCCAAAAAAAAACCTTTTATTAAATTCCCGATATCCCTTTCCCGAAAAGGGAGTTTTTTTCATTTTGGGCGAGGCCACCCTTTGTTGATAGAGCCACCTTGCGGGAAAAATTTGAATCCAAGCAAATTTTGTTTTAAAATTTTTGGGAAAATTTTGGAGAATACCCTTTGTTGATTTGCCCCCTTTTTAAAAAAGATTTTCCCAAAAACTTTTCCCCCCCTTTTCTAAAATTTTTTATTTTTTCTGAACATGGAGCGAAATTGGGGGTGGTAAGCGACCCAAAGGGGGGGGTTTAGGACATGGAGGTAGAGGTACGGGGGAAAGGTGGGGGTGACTTCCCAAGTGCGGGCGACCAAACCCCAAAGGGCCCGGGATGTCATTTTGAAAGGACCGTCAGGCCCTGTCATCCCCGGGGTCGGGGGCCCTGTAATCTCAGAAATGAACAGCGTCCCAATCTGCCCTTCCCAGGGGTTTTTAATCCCAACCTGCACCCACAGTCTTCCCTCCTGTCCCCCCAGTCACCCAAAAATTTGTCTTTCATGGGCCCATCATCAGCTCCGCCAACATGAAGCACCCCAAAATGTCAACTCGTTTTTACCCAAAAACTGTGGAAAATTTCCTTTTTCCCAAGCCCTCTTTGATAAAAAAAAAATGGGGGTTGGGGGTCAGAAGGCATGTTAAAAGATCAAGAGGCCAAAAAGGATGATTTTTCCCCTGCCTGACCCCCCAGTTTTTTTTAAACCATCAGAGGAAAGGGGAAGGAAGCCGGTCAATCGGAAAAATCCCGGGCCGGGTTTGGGGAACGCCCCTTTCAGTCCCCTTGCTTTTTGCCCCCAGCTCCTGGATGCGAATTTCAGGGTGGGCGAAGTCCCTGTTTTGATTATGACGGAAAATTGCGGAAACCAACTTGGTCCTTTTTAGCGAATTTGTTGCGAGGCTTCACACTGGACAAAGGAAAGGGAAAACGATGGGGTAAGGGTTTTTTAGTACGGGGCCCGCCTCAAAAAGGGGAAGGGCCCGGCGCAGAATTTCCCCTGATATGATTCCCCCAGCCCCCCCGGGCCCGCGGGGAACCCCCCTCCTCGCTTCCGCCGTCAAAAAGGCCCAAAGGACCTCTCAAGCCGGGGCCTTATTTGAGCAACCTTGATTCACCCAAAGCGATGTCATACCCCCTTTCCCCGTAAACGAATAAGTAAGGAAAGATCCTTTGGTTTTTTTAACCACCACCAACATGTTTTATTCCATGCAGGGGAAAAGGGATGAGTTAAAATTTGGAAAAAGGAAAACATTTGGGCCAAAAAAGGTCAGACCGACCCCGGGGCCTCCAACCACTGTCACACCCCTCTGTCTCCGCCACCCCCAAACTTTAAACAGCTCCCAAAGTCTTTTCAGAGCAGGGATCAGGGATCGCCCCCCTTTCCCAGCCCCCAACCGCCCCCGAGTACCACCAGCAGCACCAGAGACCCATCCCTACTCCTTCCCCTTCCCCCCTTTTTGAGGGACCTGACGCCGTAAAGCGGACAGCCCCTAGCACCCGGGCCTTTCCCCGTTTTTCCGGGTTTTGGGGAAAGCAAAAAAGAAACATTTTAAACCCCCAAACCACCCAAACCCAAAAGCCTGAATTTTGGCATTGCCGGTTTTTGGGCCCTTGGAAATTTTTTCCCTTTTCCCGTTGGGGGACACAGAGGGGTTTTCCGCCCCGTATGGCCCTTGTTTCCCCCCAAAATTACCAGATCCCGGCAGGTTTTTCTTTGCCCAAAAAAAGCCGTCCCCTGCCCTGGCCACCCCACGTTTTCATTTAAAATTTCAAGCGGGTTTTTTTTGAAACCCTGGGCCGGAAAAGGGGGTCCATCTGACCACCGACACATGGATAAAAAGGGCCAGGGCCCAAAAGGGGCCCGGTTTATATCTCTGTGCCCACCTCACGGGGTTTGAGCTGGGGGGGGATGTCTCTGGGGGGTGACGTGGCTCTCAAAGGGTCGGCGCCAAAGCTCTTTTAAAACCGCAGGGGGTTTGGGGCAGGGGTCTTTTCCCCCAAAGGTCCTTCTGGTGGCATCCACGATGCCAAGAGAAACCAGTCCGTGTTGAAATTACTGTCCCCCACACAGGAGGAGCTGTGGGACAGCTCTTCCGCAACGAGACCGAGCGCTGGGTGGTGCCCAAGAACCTTGTGCCAGGCCAAGTTATTGTGCGGGATAACTGGCGAAATTGCTAGACCTGCCCTTAAGGATCGGTAGGCTGGAGCACATCCCTTGCCTGGCACATGTCATTAAACCCTTGTCTTCCAGAATTTTCTAAAGAGCTACCGGGTCTGGTCTGGACTGCCTGCTGGATGGAAGGCTCGAAGTCTAAGTGTTCGCATCTTCAACAGGTTCGCACCCGGCTTCGTTCCCGCTGGTGCGTTGCAGCGTCAGCTCGGTCCTCCCGTCAACCATCTCATGGTTGACGCTGGCAATACGGCTGGAATTCAACCCTCACCACATGCTCACAGCAGATTGTGGCAGCTGCGCAAGTCATTCGCAGTACGAAGTGACACATGGCCTGACAAGCAGCGGTGCGGACCTGGGGTGTTGAGCACCGAGAGTAGAGGCAGGTGTGAAAGAGCTCTGCACCATCCCTTGCCAGTTTTGAAGAAGCCACAAAATGGTCAGTGCGGACGATGCCCTTGTCAGCATGAGCATTGTGGTGTCTTAGTTCTGAGAAACGATTCGTTGGACTCTTGAACACAGGTCACACACAGCATCCAGCGACGGAGGAGGAGAGAAACAGATGCGGGCACACTGAGCCTTTTCTCTCCGTCGAATCCCACAAGGCCAGACAGTTTCTCAATTTTATTGGTCTTCATTAAGGCAGTGGTTTCGGCGGGTCCGAGGGCTAGTGCACAGGCCAGCGAATCAGCTCTAAGGGTGCATCCTCTGAAGCAAGTCAGGGCCTGTGTTTGAAGCTGTTGCCGGAGGAGCGGAGGAGGAGGGAAGAGGAGGAGGGGTATTCCTAGACACCGATGTTACCGACGTTCCCTGCCTTGGAAAGAGAGTTGGCGCGAATTTGCGGCGGAGGAGGAATATCGAGGAAGAATCAGTTTGCTAGTGCCCCTCGGACCCGGAGGCTTGGGAAATCACAGGCTCCTTCTCTCCATGAAGTGCTTGGATGCTCCATTTCCTCCAACATGATTCCTCGCATTAAGGCCATCAAAATGAACAACAGTTACTGGGTGGCCACCCTCCTGGATCCCGGTGGTACAAAAACAAAAATACAGCACTTTCTTCCACCCACCCAAATAGAGAAGTAAAATGCAGGAAATGGAGCCTTGCTGATTGATCAACTGGAGACATCTGTTGCGTTCTGATTCACTTCTTCAAATGTCACGGTGTGGACATCATCAGCGACGTGGACAGCAGTAGATGTGCCAAGTAGCCGTTAGCGGCAGTAAGTTAAGTAGCAAGCAGCAGCAACATGGTGGCAGAAAAGCCTAATCGGGTGACCTCTGGCAATCTTATTTACCACATCATGCATGCAGGGCACACATCCAAACACAGAAGACCAGCTTTTAAGATCCATTGGTCCACGACTATCTGGTCTCAACACCGATGTTTTTTTGTATGTGTTCCGGACCCAATAGACTTAAGGTATCCAAAAAAACAAAAAGGCACGAGATGGCCCGAGCTCGCTCGCCCACGCCATAGAGGTGTTGTCCTGCCAGCCAGCCAGCGTCATAATCTGAGCGGACCTTCAGCACAGCTGGAGGAGTCATTACAGACAAACGCATCCGGCTTTCCCACAGATAATGTAGATCGTTTGACTTGCATCAAGATATGAATCAGAACTGGATCTCTTGATGATGTTGTGGCGCATATTGCCGAGGTCACTGGATTAGTTGCGGATTCGACTCCACAATTCCTCTTCAAACAGAATTGGTCCTCTTGAAAACTTTTTTTAAAATGATCATTTCTTACTGCAATTCTTATTTTATTTTCCCACAGTTAAATTTTGCTGGTTTTGCTTGTGAGGAGACTGTAAAAGACAGCAAGGTTTCATGACAACACCGTAATCCATTTACTACTTTATCTTTAGAAGTTTTCACATGTCAAATGGTTTCTGAGGTCATTGTGCTGTGAGATACAGCTATAATTATGGTTTTCTTTGAACAGAATTGTGGCTTCTAAGTGGCATTTCTCCATCACAATTTTTCAATTATTGGCTGAGAAGTATATTTATAATTTTCTTGGGGTCAATGTTGCTGTGAGATACAGCAATAATCATGGTCCCTTTGGAACAGAAATGTGGCTTTTAAGTGGCCATTTCTCCCTCACAATTTTTTAATAGTGGCCTGAGAAGTTCATATTTATAATTTTTTTGGGAATGGGGTCATGTTGCTGTGAGATATAGCAGTACTATGGTCCTTTGGAACAGAAAATGTGGCTTCTAAGTGGCATTTCTCCCTCACAATTTTTTAACAGTGGCTGAGAAGTCATTTTTTATTTTTTGGGTCCATGCCGGCTTTGATATGCAGCAATATACAGGTCCTGATTCTAAAAAATTTTGTTTCTACAGAATTTGATCTCTCACAATTGTCCCAAAGTGGCTCAAGGTCATGATTTGAATTTTTGGGGGTTTTTTGCTGTGACATGCAGATATACAACAGGTTCTATTATAAAAAAAAAATGTTGTTTTTATAACAGACATTTGTTTCTTTCAAATTGTCCAAAGTGGCTCATGGTCATGCTGTTCTGAAATTTTTGGGGGCATTTTGCCTGTGACATGAAGCTATCTACAGGTTTCCTATTATAAAAAAATGTTGTTTATTAATAGACATTTGTTCTATCACAATTGTCCAAGAGTGGCTCAAGGGTCATGCTTTGAAATTTTGGGGCATTGTGCTCGTGACATGCAGATTACTACAGGTACTATTATAAAAAAAATGTTGTTTCTAACAGACATTTGTTCTTCACATTGTCAAAAGTGGCTCATGGGTCATGTTTTGAATTTTTTTGGGGCATTTTGCTGTGACATGCAGCTATAACTACAGGCTTTTATAAAAAAATGTTGTTTCTAACAGAATTTTAAGAGTGGCTCAAGGGTGATGGTCTGTCAGAAACAGGAATGGGTTTGGGACACTGCAAAGGGACACATATTGAAAATGAATTTGTTTTTGAAAGTTTTTAAAATAGCTATCAATCCCGTATTGAGAAAACCCCTTTTTTAAATAAAATTTAAAAAAAGAAAAAACAAAGACATGGTGGGATTTCCTATTTTAAAAATGTGTTTTTTAAAATTTAAACTACAAAAAAAACTTGATGTCCCAAAATAGCTGGAAAAAAAATTCCTTGAATTGAAAGGGGAGGTACAGGGAAAACTTTACCCGATGTAGGTTTTTCGGGGGACATGGGGTATGGGCAGGCAGAGAAAAAAAGACAGAGACAATTTCCTCCAGACATTGAGTAAAATGAGAAAAAAAATGCCAAAGGGAAAAAGGGCACTGGGGGAACAGTCGTTAACCACCTTTTTTTCCCAAATGAAGTCAAAATTTGGGCCGCACTATGGGGGGCAAGGCAACCAGGACAGGGACGTTAGTCCAGTGAACTAAAAAGGTGGTTGAAAACTCCTTTTTCGGCACTTCTTTAATTGGGGTCTGTAGTTTTAAGGGGGCATGCTGGGTCAGGACAGGTAGTCTTGTCAGTTCAACTAAAATGGTGGTTTTAAAAACTCCTTTTTCGGCACTTTTTAAACTGGGGGTTATGAGGTTTGGGGTCATGTTGGCCCGGACACTTATATCAAAGCGTTTTAAAATAAAATGGTGGTTGAAAAATCCTTTTTCCGGCATTTTTAATCTGTGGGTCAGAAGTTTAATGGTCATATGTGGTACAGGGCAGGTATAGTCATGTCCAGTTAAGTAAAATGGGTTCAAATATACTGCCTTCTGGCACTTTTTAATTTTGGGTATGCAGGGTTTAAAAAGGGCTTTCTGGGTCAAAACAGGGATAGTGAATGGGTTGTGAGTTTTTTCTGGGCTTTTATAACCTAAGTGGTTGCCTAAGTGTAGACGTATCCTTGTGTTGGGGATGTTAATTCCAGCTTCTCCAGCCCTGTTTGGGTGTAAGAATGAAGGTGTTGTTGCTCTCCCATAGACTTTAATGGTCATCGGTGATAATCTATCATCGACCATTGAATATCTTATTGGTTATTGCCGTTATCGACCATCGACCCGATGACGATAGTCAACGTAATCGCTCGTCACTACCGTTAACGTTTGGTCTGGCATCTGGCTAGCACTTTGCTGCTGCAGCAAAGCTGTCTTTATCCTTCCTGGTTGTATGCCCCGTAACTCTGCAACATGATGCGATCTTCATTGCTACATCTGATGAGCTCAGCAAGTCTTCCTATTTCAACTCATACAGGACTGCAGATCATAGTCTGAGTGTCAAGACACCATTTACAATGCAAGTATTTATCCATTACTACATCTGGTCCACACTCCTGGCTACTCCCAAATGTGATCCTGCTGAGACCCTAGGATATTACACTTCGTATATGTACAGGGCCTGCTCCTTTTTACTGTCTTGCCTTACTGTGGGTCCAGACCTCATCTGCTTCTGCCGTTTTCGATTCTGACTCATGGTTCTGTTTCTTCAATCTTCTGGGTCCATCTAACGTCTGTCCCAAGTCACTACTTGTGGTATCTAATGGTTTCATCTAAGATATTTTCTGCATAGTTGCCAACTTTTGAAAATGAAAAAGCAGGAGATTGAAGAGGCAAAAATTTACATGGACACGCCCATCTTTTGTGTACCACGCCCCTTCAATAAGCCACACCCGCTATGTCTAACTGCATAATGGCTTTGGAAGAAAGCCAGGTAGATGCCCTTATAGCCAGGTAGTAGCCCCCTCATAACCAGGTAGTGCCCTTACAGGCAGGTAGTTGTCCCTTTGTTAGCCAGGTAGATGCCCCCCTTTGTTGTAGCCAGGTTGTTCTTGCCCCCCTTCATTAGCCAGGTAGTTGCCCCCTTTGTAGCAGTTACCCCCATTGTTACCCCCTTCATTAGCCAGTTAGTTGACCCCTTTATTAGCCAGGTAGTTGCCCCTTCATTAACCAGGTAGTTGCCCCCTTTGTAGCCAGGTAGCCCCTTCATTAGCCAGGTAGTTTCCCCCTTCATTAGCCAGGTAGTTGGCCGCTTCATTAGCCAGGTAGTTGCCCCCTATAGCTAATACAAATAAAATAATAAAAGTCACTTACCTCACCAGGCTCCTTGCAGCTCTGCACCTCCCATGCCTGATCCCCTCAGCGTCGCAGGGGGAGTGAGAGCAGCTGCGCGTCACTCCCCCTGCAACTCTGAACTGTATGTACAGCGCCACACCGGCCGGCGCTGTACATTACGGGGGGAAAGGGGGGGAGGAGGGGAAAATCCCTCTGCCTCCTCCCTGCACAGTGAGACGCGCCGCACAGGTGAGTGGCCGCTGCGGCCGCTTCACCCGCCTGCAGCAGCGGCCCGGCGGCACCAGAGTAGCGCACTATCGCGACTCTGGCGCCGCGGCGGGAGGAATGCCAACTCTGCCGGGAGGGCGGGACCCCAAATAGCGGGACCCCCCGCCAAAAGCGGGAGAGTTGGCATGTATGATTTTCTGTCTTACTGCTTATGTTTCTAGTTTCTTTTCTGGATACAGTTCCTGTAACTACAGCCTATTTCGGAATTCTTTTACTGTTATCTTCCAATTCCAACTCCAAACTGGTATCATGTGGTTTAGATTCTGGCCTCTCTTTGGACCCTGTCCTTGGTATCACCTTGTCCCAGTTCCAGATATGTTCATGCTTTTTCTGTTCCCGGTTCTGACTTTGGTCTGGCCTACATGATACCAACCTGCTGCTAGAATCCCTCCTCCTGTCCAGTGAAAACAATCTTGTTCTATGCTTTATCATCTGTTGTATGACCACAATCTTGGTCAAAGGTCTATGTCTGCCATGTTCCTGTGTTGTCATTGCTGCTGCATCTGGCTACTAATTGGTGACCACAATCTAGTGATCATCCTGTAGAAATTTCCATTCCTTCTTGTGGGGGTTAAGGGTAAAAACAAAGGGATCCCTTAGATTTCACACCGGAGTGTAGTTACAGCAAAACTAGTCGCAGCCCAAAGGTCCACTTTCAAGTCATGAGAAACATAACAGTAATAGCTCCCAAAGACTCACATCACTTATTCTTCCAAAGGCAACAATCAAAGTGTGAATTGATCACACACTTGTTATGCTGTTTATGACTGTTTTCCAGAAGCCATAACTCTATTTTTCATTGTATGAGAGGTTTTTTTTGTTTTTTTTTTGGGGGGAGGGGTAGTTGCATTTTTTACCATTTCGGGGTATATATAACTTATTGATTAACTATTTTTGGGTATGAATGAAAAAAAGAGAACAGCAATTCCACCATATTTTTTTATGCTTTCGATTTTTCTCTACTTACTCTGTAGGATAAATAAGATCTTTAATTTTATTCCATGGATTGGTACGAACATGGTGATATCAAATATCCAAACTGAAGGGATTTTTTATGTTTTACAACTTTTCAAATTTTATAAAATCGTGATTTATTATTATTTCCTTAAAACATATAACTTCACATGCACAGGAAACGTGCTACTTGCGTGTACATCGTAGAAGCACCACAGCCAGTCAAAGTCCATAGTTCATGGTAACAGCGTGTATAGCTCCAAAGGTCTTCAAGTTCGCGGAGACAAGGCGTGTGAGCAGACATACAGACAGGCAGAGTCCGAGGCGGGCGTGCGACGTTTTGGGGAAGCTCCTCCCCTTTTTCAAGCACAAAATCTCACCCCCACTCCTCAACTTCCTTTTATACTCAAGAGCAACACTTGTATACATACTTACAAAAATTTGTATACATACTTACAAAAATACCCTGAGATTCAGTTCTTCATTTAAACCTGAGGGTGCAAGTATGTTAAGTCGAAAGATCCAACCTGTTCCTTTTTGCAGCAACCTCCTCTCAATATTCTCCCCTTCTCTACACCTGACTTCTTCAAGAACGCACCAACGTAGTTCAGCCACATTGTGGCCAAACTCTCGAAAGTGCTTAGCAACTGGCATTCCAAAAGCCATAATTTTATTTATCTGCCCATGTAGCTGTATGTGGGCCTCTTTTTTGCAGATTATGTTTTCAATATAATGATTTTAGGGTACATATAAAGTATTGACTTTTATTACGAGAGGGGAAGAGAAATAGATATTTTTTTTTTTCATTTTTTAACTCATTTAACCAACAGTTTTAATAATGCATTTATCTTATTTTATGGGTTGTTACAATTATCATATATTTGTGTGCTGTTGTAATGGTTTTGAAAAATAAAAGTTTTAATAGAAAAAAAATGCTCATGCTGCGCTCTGGCCACGGATGATTAACCCCTTAGCTATCGTGATATATTACATCGCTGCAGCTAAGTGAAAGACAGAAGGAGTGAGATCATTCTGTCTTTCCTCAGTGCAGCAGCGGTACAATCGCCACTGATGTCTCCTCTCTGGGCCGCTAAGAAGTGTAAGAAACCCTTCTGGGCTCTCTGTGACATCACCATGCCCCGCAATGCAATGTGGGCATTGCCAGGCATGGTGAGTGAGAGTCGCCATGGAGACCAGTATACGGCATCAATGCTGTGTACTGATCTCTATTGTATCAGTGATCTTGAGATCACTGATACAAATCCCTTGTGGGGAAAAGTGAAAAAAAATGTGAAAACGTAAGAAAAAGTAAACAAAAAATTAAAACAAACACGAAAAATAAAATAAAAACATAAACACCACACTTTTCCCCTTTACAAACGCCAACTGCCTCCAAAAAGATAAAAAAATAAATAAAGCACACATATTTGGTATCGCCGCGTGCGTAACAACCTACCCTATAAATCTAACATGTTAATTAAGCCGCTGTAAAGAAAAAAAGTCACAGAATTGAGATTTTTGTTCATCGATCAAAAACTCATATAAATACCAAAGTGGTGCCAAGTAAAATGTTAGTTCATCCCACAAAAGCCCTTACACAGTACTTTATACAGAAAAATAAAAAAGTTATGGCTATCAGAAGACAGCGATGCATAAATATTGTTTTACACAATAAAAACACTTTTTTTTTTAAAGCGCTTCAACATTAAAAAAAACTGTAAATTGGGTATCGTTATAATCGTATTGATACACAGAGTAAAACTACCGTATATACTCGAGTATAAGCCGAGTTTTTCAGCACAAAAAATGTGCTGAAAAATCCACCCTTGGCTTATACTTGAGTCACTGTTGGCACTCGGGCGCTGCGATGGCCCGAGTGCCGACAGCGACGCTTCAGCTATATGCGGCTCATCAGGGAGCGCATTTAACTGAAGGCCGAGTACAGCCGACAGCGTCCAGGCACTGCGGTGGCCCGTGCGCTGTTGGCTATCTCTTCATTTGTATGCGACTCCTCCGGAGCCCATACAGGTGAAGAGATTTTCCACTCGGCAGACGCGTGGCTCCGTTGGGTACTCTCAGTTGGACTCTCCCGGCGCATACAGGCGGAGTCCCCCGGAGCCAGGCCGAGGGAGCGTGTGTCATCACGCTGCGCGCGCGGCTTGATGACATCACCCGCCTGTGCCGAGAAGATGCAGAACAGTGCGCGGGAGGCGGAGCAGCGGGGAGCGAGGTAAGTGGGTTTTAAAACCCTGCCTATAGCTTGCCTAGGGGGGCCTATACCTGCCTATAGCCTGCCTAGGGGGATCTATACCTGCCTATAGCCTGCCTAGGGGGACCTATACCTGCCTATAGCCTGCCTATACCTGCCTTTAGCCTGCCTAGGGGGACCTATATCTGCCTAGAGCCTGCCTATACCTGCCTAGGGGGACCTATACCTGCTATAGCCTGCCTAGGGGTACCTATACCCTGCTTACCTGTTAGGGACCAACTGCCTATAGCCTGCGGGACCAACGCCTATACCTGCCTAGGGACTATACTGCCTTAGCATGCCTAGGGGGACCTATACCTGCCTATAGCCTGCCTAGGGGGACCTATACCTGCCTATAACCTACCTAGGGGGACCTATACCTGCCTATAACGACTAGTGTTGAGCGATTATTATCGACAAAGTTGAAATCGGCACGGTTTTTATGTTGATCGGAATTTTTCGATCAAGCGATAATTTAGGTGAAAATCTGCACATAATCTATTAATATCGCACTATTTTCGGCGCTTCTTGTCATTTTGGCGGCCAGTAAATCAGCTTAGAGAATAGAGCAGGGTGAGCTGGGTGTGCGACGTCATGACTGGGATGTGTATGGTTGTTATTGGCTGTGATTGGCTGGAAAAATCACATGACCTCGTTTTACATAGAACAGCCCTTCCTGTTCAGCATCAGTGTGTGTCAGTGTCACATAATAGCAGGATGTGTACTAGGTCTCTCTCATACATCTCAGCAAAACAGTTCTATTTGTTCACACAGACAACTATGCTTTTAGCTGTGACCATTAGAAAAAAGGTAGATTAGAGAATTTCAGTTATTAGTTAGTTAGACTGAGAGCTTTAAAGAAGCATCTAGCGCTGTACAGCCACGGGGCGTGGGGGATGGGGGTGCGGGCGAACACAGATAGACAGGCTGGCAGGCTTTTGAAAGGAGAGTGGATATTGTGCAGCCCAGACTCTGCTTTGACCCTGTATTGAAATGACTTTTCATTAACAGTTTTTGCTGAAATATTAGCTTGTATTTTGTGCAGCCTGTACTTATATATTAGGATACAGATCTTTTCTAGTAACTGCAGGTGTATTTGATAGGTGCAAAACTCACCTTTTATTATCTGTACACGATTTAATTAGTTTTTTTTTCACTTTGGCGCAGCTCAGTTTTGTTCAAAGACCCACTTTGTACGTACAATAGGATACAGAACTTTTCTAGTCACCGCAGGTGTATTTCATAGGTGCAAAAACCACGTTTTATTATCCGTACACAATTTAATTAGGTTTTGTTCACTTTGGCGCAGGCCATTTTTGTTCAAAGACCCATCTTGTACTTATATTACCATACAGAAATTTGCTAGTAATTGCAGGTGTATTTCATAGGTGCCAAACCCACCTTTTATTATCCTTATACATTTCAAATAGGTGTTTTTTTTACTTAGGTGCGGCCCAGTTTTGTTCATAGAGCAACCTTGTAATTAAATTTGAATACAGAAATTTTGTAGTTACTGTTGGTGTATTTCATTGGTGCAAAAACCACCGTTTGTTATCCGTATAACTTTTAAATAGCTGTATTGCACGTGGTGCGGCCCTAGTTTTTTTCAAATAGCCACGTTGTACGACAATTCTGATTCTCTGTTCTCGTTTGTCATTGCTGCAAAAAACACAAATTTTCATCCTATAGTAAAAAAATGTGGTTTCTAACAGACATTTGTTCTTCACAATTGTCAAGAGTGGTCAAAGGGGGAT
>JAODAL010034212.1:0-44545 GCA_025379985.1 Phyllomedusa bahiana | reverse complement strand
CCCCTAAGGATCAATGGACAAAACCCAAAAACCTCTCTTCCTCTTATCGAGGTGCAAAACCATAAAGAAACCATGATTAAGACCACCTAGGGTGGTACTTACCCCCTCAAGGTTAGCTAAGATGTTCCCTGGATCCTCAGATCAATGTTGGAAGAGGTGCGGTCAAAAAGGAAACCATGCTACATGTCTGGTGGGGGGTCCAGTCCATTCAAAAATTTTGGAATTCAGTCTCTAATCTTCTCTCAGAAATTACTAATCTCTCCTTTACTTTGACTCCTGAACTTGCGGTTTTAGATATTGGTTTATGTGATTTCCCCATCATCCCTCCGCAAAAATTTCTTTTTCACACTCTTATAGAAAGCCAGAACAGCTATTGCATTCAATTGGAAAGAACCTAAGCCCCCCTCCTATAATTGAGGTTATCAGAAGAATTAATCTCAATTGTGCCTGTGAAAAAAGTTAATTGACCTCCTTATGTCTGTAATAAGAGAAAATCTCTTTGGAATCTTTGGTTATCTTCTAGTTACTGTGCATCTACTGTAGTACAATAATTATTTTGTTCTACCCTCATAACAGCATTTTATTATTTTTAAATTCAACAAAATGTATTGGGTTTATGTCCGAATATCCACGATTGTTATTATCGGTTATTCAGTTATCTGTCCTTTTGTGACAGTACGTTCTTCTATTGTTTTTATGATATCTTTCGGTTTGTATTATTTGTCAACTGCTCAATTCTTTAATAAAAGAATGTTTAAAGAATGTCATTGTGCCGCTGCCTGACCTCATACTGCTGCCGCCGTGACCTCCGCTCTCTGTCATTGTGCCACTGTGTGGCGTCCTCGTGTTTTGCCACCTCCAGAATGTCATTGTCCACTGCCTGACCTCATGCTGCTGTGGCTGCCGCCGTCAACTCCACACTCTGTCACTAATGTTGCCACCTGAGCTCTCAGCTTGTTTTTTTCCAGCTTTCTCTGGCATGACTTTATCAGGCTACATTCCCACTTGAGTTTTTTGGTCAGTTTTGCCCTCTTAAGTGCCCAGGGAATTTTATAGTGCAGCGATTCTAAGAGCGGCGGCAGTCACTGCGTGTCATACTAAAAACACAAAAATTGTATGAAGACCAAACCAAGCTCCCTGCATATTTAAGCATGGCACAATGTTCTACAGCACCCTGCAGGCTCTGTTCAGCCTGGAAATAGCTGCTTTTTAACGCGATTCGTGCCGAAGTAATTCGGAACGAAACGAATTTTGTCGGAAAATTCGGCGAAGTGACCGAATCGAATTTTTTGAGAAATTCGCCCATCTCTAATGCCAATATAAAGTGCCTGTTTTTATGTCTTTAACGTTATAAACCCAAATCATAGAAAAAAATACAGGACATCTTCACATGCTGTTCATTGATCTCCTGCTGCTAACCAAACTGTAAAGCATGTGGATGTGCAGTTTTTGTGTTTCTTCTACAAGATACATTTATACATGTCGGTCCCCTCATTTTTATTTTACCTTGGTAGCAGCATGCTTCTAATATTTGGCCTCTGTGTTTTTTATTTAGTAGGGTCACTACCTAATTTTCTTAGGTCTTTTGTAAGGAGCACATGGAAAAGTCAGTGTTCGAGATCCTCCTTTCTGGTATTGGCACAGAGTGACAGCTATTGTTGCTGTGATGCTTTGCAGTGGGGTAACGTGACCTGAAGCCAGAGGGGCTAAGCCTTGCAGTAGGAGTGCTGTTGGGGCTGTTGGGTCACTCTCCCTGGAGTTGCTGCTGTGGTGAGGGTTACCATGCAGCACTACACCTATTATTGGAGGGATCCACTTAAAAGAGTTCGCTGTGAGGTGGCAAGTGGACTTATACAGTTTTATTAAAATGCAAATAGTTACCTCAATGAAGTTGTCATGAGGAACAGTCACCACAGTCACCTAAAATAATTTCCTCTGGTAATTGTACAGTGTCACCAGAAGTTATCATGCCAGATGTCGACAAATGTAACTGCATCTTTCTATCTGCATAAACTCTGACCTGCAATTCTGGTTTTCATTTTCTTTATGCAGCAAGGTTGGCTTGTATGCCTAAATAGGTTTTTAGATGAATTCCCTGATCAACCCGCATGACAGTGGGAGAAATGCGTTTGAGAAATATGCTAATATTAGAATAGCTCCTATTTGTGGATACATATGTTAATATAAGAATAGCTCCTACTTGTGGATAAAGATTAATAAAAGAATAACTTGTCTGGTATTTGACTGTAATTTATTTATATTTGATTGACATTCGCCGACATCTACCCTCAGGACACTACTACATGAATATACCGTAGATGTTTGTTGCTCTTTGACAAAGATAACCTGCCATACAACCACTCCTATGAAAGTTACCTTTTCAGAATGGAGGCGCCGACTAGGCAGGGTGAGTGGACAAACGGTGGAAGTAATGTGATATTAGGACCAGTAATGGATACATTTTATGTTTGATTTTTTTGTTTTTAAATTAATCATTAAGAATTAAGTTTTATGAATCATGACAAGGGTTCATAGTGTTCTTGATGATGTTTGTATTGTGTCTCTTGTTACAAAGTGCAATTTCTGCTTCTTTTCATGAGGTCTTACATGAACACTGCACTTTTCTGGCATTATAGTATTTGCTGGGATAACAGTATGTGTCACGGTTCACACCACGGTCCCTGCCATGGAACACAGATGTGCTCATGCCTGCCATGTCTCCAGGACGGCTGCTGCGTCCCCTGTGTCTGTTACAGTCATATGCGCGGCAGCTTCCTTAGATTTAAAAGAGATTTTTAAATTTTAATTACTCGGCCTATGACCTGTGACCTTCTGCTACTTAAGAAACTTCATACCTCTGTTCCTGTTTGTTGATGCCCTTAATAAAACCTGACCCCTGGCTGCTGATTCCAGTATTACCTGCATTAACCTCTGCTTTACCAGAGCATTATCGGCTGTCTTCTGCCGTTGCATCACTGCTGTCTCCTGATGCTGTACCAATCCGTTACCTGCCTGCAACTTTGTTACAGGCTACCTGTCTAAAGCTACACCTGCTGTGACCTGTCACCTCTGCCTATACCCAGTGTCCTTGTCCTGCACTTTGGCTGTCACCGCGAGTAGCCACATCAGGGTTCCCCGCAGCTAAGCCCGTCTGGCCTTATGGATGGCTTCGGTGAAGACCAAGGGCCCCTTAGACTCTGCTATACCACCATATTCGCTTGCAGTGGCCTAGAGCAGTGTTCCCCAACTCCAGTCCTCAAGGCCCACCAACAGGTCATGTTTTCAGGATCTCCCACAGAATGCACTGACAATAATGATATCACCTGTGCAGAATGCACTGACAATAATGACTTCACCTGTGCAATGCTAAGGAAAGCCAGAAAACATGACCTGTTGGTGTGCCTTGAGGACTAGGGTTGGAAACCTCTGGCCTAGAGGATCCACAAATACCTGGTGCACACCATGTCAGTGCATACTGACACCACTGGTTGCTAAAGTATGGCATATCTAAAATATCTCCTTAGATATTTTAAATAAACCTTTGTGGGTTGTGCTTAGTGAGGCACAACACTCCCTTGGTGCTTTATAGTATATGAACCAAAAGATAGTGGTCCGCTGCAGTGAGATCCATAGGAGTCCTCTCCCAGCTGGGAGAAATGAAGATAACCGCAATGAATAGCGAGATTTATTCAACTGTAAACCTTTAGTATTCTACGGAAGAAGAACAGCCTAGGACATCCCAAACGATATTTATTTTTTACATGTAGACGTGTTTCATGCTACAGTGCACTTGAAAAAAATGCCAAGATGAGCTCGTGTTCCTACATGTGCCATCCTGCATTCTAGTTATAAAACAAATACATAAAACATTTATTAATCCCATAAAAATATCTTTAAAATGCATATAAAAACACAAATATTTATTTTAGAATAAAAGTTTTGTGTATTTTATTTCTGCTTTATTTATTTCTTTCATTCCTTTTAGCCTTATCCACAAGATGGAGCTCCTGTTTTGTTTATTTGTCTACCTACTAAATTCTAATGGTTCGGGTTTTAAGTTTTGCAATCCTGGAGATGGATAGGTAGCTAAATGTTGCTACAATTTGCTAACATAATCACTCGATTTATTGTATTAATATTTTGATTTTATACATCGCCTATAGGATTCTCCATGTTATTGTGGTTCCTATAGGATCCACAAGTTACGAAAGCCTTGAGGGATCAAAATGAGTAACCATAAAGTCACTACGTAACACACCATGTGATCCACACTCTTTCCATCTCTGGTGCGGACAAAGTAGGTATGTATCTCTCCATTCTGTATTTTAGGTTTTAGTGACAGATCGTTTATTAATTAGCATTATAAACACAGAAGACTGAACATAAAGATTGTTTTATTGAGCATTAGACCTAACATGTTTCTTAAAATAATTGGCTAGTCATAATGATAATGGTAACTGGATGGAATTTTATTGTAGAATGTGTGTACGGACTAATAATAATGATGGTGGCAAACACAGTAGTAAATGATTATTAAATAAATAAATATCATGAATATAGAAAAAATATAATAATCTAATCCTGATATATTTTTCTCTTTGTATGTAATATTCTATTGATAACTAAAAGGTGGCATTAAAGATATCTTAATGAATGAGTTCTGTGACTTCATTCATGCCATACGGACTTAGGCGTTTTAGCCAGTATATCCAGAATATCATATGTTTAGTGAGTTCTTTATATCTATTGTTTATATGTTCTGGTATATGGTCTATCAACAATAGGGAAATTGCTTTTTCATCCCCATAGTGGGCCTTTGTCATATGTCATGATACACTATGTAACTGATAGTGTTTCCTAATATTCAATTGATGACTATTCATTCTTTTATTTATCTGTTGGGTCGTATGTTCTATATATTGTTTATTGCATGGGCATTGTAATAGGTGAATAACATGTCCTACTATAATTCAGAGAATATTTCATAGGAAAAATTTATTTTTTTTTTATTGCACTGTATGGGTTGTGTCAATGAAGAACAAGTTAAAGGGGTTTTCTCGCTACATAGATTATATCTCTAATTATGGGTACAGTAAAAATAAGCACTTTTTCAATTGGTTTGCATGACCTAAGTCATTTAGTATAGCAGATATAAGCTAATCTGTGTGTTCTACATCTGTAACTGCAACCTGAGATTGGGCCATGCCCCCTTTCTGTGATTGGCTAACTGATACTTCATTCAGCCTGTTGGGACATGCCCCCTGGATGGAGCACGCTCCCTGTGCTGTGATTGGCTACCTACACTCTATGCTTACTCCCCTCTGAGCTGTGGAAAATCAAAGTGAAACAGTTTTCTGTGCTGGGTGCTGGCTGTGTAATAAAGGCTGTCTCAGCTTCTCTCTATGTTCACCTTCCAACTCTATGTGAAGGATCTGGGCAATTACTGAGTCTCTAGCTGCTATATTCATTCTCCCACTATATAACACAGCTTTATACAGTCTGCTCCCCCTCTACCTTCTGCCTGATAACAGAGGGGGGAGCAGAGTGCATTTCTCATATTTGTTTAATCAGTTCAGGCTGTTTGTATAACTGCTTACACCAATGCATGTGTTCTGGTTACAAGGAGCTTTGTGGAGGGAGGCGACAGCTCTCCAGGCATGAGAACTGACCATTGCGGGAGGCCTGCAGAATTGTGACATCCTCTCCATTCCACTACTGACACAGAATAATGATGTCATCAGCCTTCAGTGAGGTGAGACATGCCTACTGGGAGCAGAGACACACCCACTGGGAGGAGAGACCTGCCCCTGGATTTGAAGCTGTAACAGACAGAAACAGCTCTAAACATTGTGTTTTGTTACATTGAAAGCATCCTGATTTCATTTTGACTTGTTCTTCTAATTGTTTGTGTTTATGAACATTTCTTGGGGCTATAATTTCTTTTATATTCCGAAAGAACATAGTGGGAGTGAATAAAATGTAATCCTTCAGAAATGGATCATTCAGCAAGACTGGCCAATATTAAGATAATATTGACCTAATTTGGATATGAGAAGAACTATATCTTGTTATAAAGATAGGTTTATCCATAACTTTTTTTTGCCACTGTTTGGTATCTCTTGATTTAATGTAGTTTTTTTCAATGAATTTATAGTAATCTTCTTGATACATTTTATTGTGTCAAGGCTTTTACCTTCTTTAAGGACTTCTGAACTAGTCTTTCTGTCAGTCTTCCAGTAATGATTGTTACCTGTTCATGGAAATCTGTACTCTCTGTGCAATTTTTCCTGATTCACTTTAATTGACCAAATGGTATATTATTTTTCCATTTTTGATGATGAGAACTAAAGTAGTCAAAGAGAAATCTACAGGGTGGGCCATTTATATAAATATACCCAAATAAAATGGGAATGGTTGGTGATATCAACTTCCTGTTTGTGGCACATTAGTATAGGGGAGGGGGAAAACTTTTCAAGATGGGTGTTGACCATGGCGGCCATTTTGAAGTTGGCCATTTTAGATCCAACTTTATTTTTTCCAATGGGAAGAGGGTCATGTAACACATCGAACTTATTGAGAATTTCACAAGAAAAACAATGGTGTGCTTGGTTTTAACTTAACTTTATTATTTCATTAGTTATTTACAAGTTTCTCTTTGTTTATAGCCATTGACATGTTGCAGAGGTTAACATGTGAATAGAGGACAGAAATTGTGTTGATGTCTGGTGAACACAGTACCCGGGTCATTGCAGCAAATATCAATGCAAGACACCCTACAAGACCACCCACCTCCCATGCTACAGTTAGCAAACTGCTTGCCAAATATCGTGAAACAGGTTCGGTGTTGGATTTGCCAAAATGTGGATGCAAGAAAACTGTCACAAATGAAGAAACATCAGTGGCTGTCCTAGCTTCATTCAGCAAGAGCCCACAGTGTAGCACTCGCCACATGTCACTGGAGAGTGGCCTCAGTCGAACATCCCTTCGGTGGATATTAGCTACTCACAAATGGCATCCTTACAAAATCCAGCTGCTGCAGCATCTCAACGATGATGACCCAGATCGATGCACTGAATTTGCAGAATGGGCAAAACAAAAATTGGAACAGGACCCTCAGTTTACACAGAACATTATGGGCGACATGTATGAAGCTCGCCGGGTCGGGGCACGCTTTTCCGCTAGTTTTCCGGCGAAATCTGCGCCTGATTTATGTCGGGGCCGGGGCACGCTCATACATTCCATGTAAAGTCCGCCGCGCCTCGCCAGTGTGTTAGGCGCAGTGCGGGACTTAGGCGCAGTGGGGGCGCTGCGCCTGAGATTCGTCGCCGGAGGTAGTGCGGTCATCCATGCGGGGAAAAGTCCGCCGCGCCTCGCCAGTGTTTGGGGCGCAGTGCGGGGACTGAGGCGCAGTGCGGCGCTGCGCCGAAGATTCGCCGTCCGAGGAAGTGCACTCGTACATGCGGGGAAAAGTTCCCTGCGCCTCGCCAGTGTGTGGGACACAGTGCGGGGACATGGGCGCAGTGCGGGGACATGGGCGCAGTGCAGGACTTAGGCGCCGTGCGGGACTGCGCCGAAAATCTGTTCCGATGCAGACAGGCGGGAAAACAGCGAGAAATCATTCCACATGTCGGTGCGGAGTATGAATCAAAAATCGTTTTAAATAAAGGCGTTCAACATTCTCAGAAAAAGAGCTTGAAACCGAAAAAATAAAAAATACTAAAACAAAATCACTTTCCAATATCCTAATTCAAGAATTAGGATTTTTGGAAATTAGGGGGAAATACAGTAATTCAAATTCTGAAAGCTATTCTCATTGGTCGGCAAAACCGGCCAATCAGAAAAGGAGCGACATTGAACCATTAAAACCTATGGAGAACTATTGACCAATCAAATTTAAAGGCGGGACAGTTCAAAATACAGTAAAAATGCAGAAAAAGAGCTGATGGTTGAGCTAGCGGGGCTTGGCTAGCTCAGCAATCAGAATAGGACGACAAAGACCCATTAAAACCTATGGAGAACTATTGACCAATTTCAAATTCAAGGCGGGACAGTTCAAAATACAGTAAAAATGCAAAATAAAAGATGATTGGTTGAGGCTAGCGGGGGCTTGGCTATCCCACCAATCAGAGCGCGAGCTACTTCCCCCATTGTAGTCTATGGAGAATCGGCACCATGCAATCTCGGCTCGCATCGCCGTGAGGCATGCAGTATACTAAAAAAATCTTTTTTTATTAATTGTAAAATTTTCCCTCTGAAAAAGAGCTGAAACCCTCTATAAACATACACTAATAAAATCCCTAACAACGCGTTTGTCGCCGAGACCGGCGCTACATAAGGAATTGCAATAGAGAGAATTGCCGGGAAATACAGTAATTCAAATTCTTTAAGCTCTTCTCATTGGTTGGCAAAAAACAGCCAATCAGAATAGGAGTGACAGGGGTCCCATTAAAACCAAATGGAGAACTATTGACCCAAATCAGAAATAGGACGACCAAAGACCCCATTAACCCCAAAGGAGAAGTTTTGACCAATCAAAATCCAAGGCGGAACAGTTCAAAATACAGTAAAAATACAGAAAAGAGCTGATTGGCTGAGCTAACGGGGGCTTGGCTATCCCAGCCAATTAGAAACATGATTTTATTGATTTAATTTTTTTTTTTCGTTACCCCCATATTATTATTCATTTTATATATACATCGGGACAACTTCTGTAGTCGTATAATTTGAGTTCGGCCATGTACAGTTTTATTTCAGATTGCATTAGAAAACCAATAGGAAAGCGTCCTCGTCTCCCATTGGTCCAAATAACGCGCCACTTTTTTAAACTTAGCCAATCACATAGCTCGCTTGGAATTTCTTTTCCCCATAGAACTCTATGAGAAAGTAGCTCGCGCTCTGATTGGCTAAGCTGGATGACCCCCCGCTTGCTCCCAAACCCAATCAGCTCGTTTTTTGCCTTTTTACTGTTTTTGAACTGTCCCGCCTTGGAATATGGGTTGGTCAATTTTTCTCCATAGGTTAAAAAGGGTCCTGTTGCTCCTGTTTCTGATTGGTCAATTCTCCTCCATAGATATAATGGGCCACTGTCGCTCCTATTCTGATTGGCTGGTTTATCCGACCAATCAAAAGCTTAAACAATTTGAATTACTGTATTTCCCGGCTATTGCAATTCCCTATGTAGCGCCGGTCTCGGCGACAAACGCGTTTTTCGGGGTTTTAACTGATTTATTTTTACAGAAGGTTTCAGCTCTTTATGTGATAATTTTTACACTTAATCAAAAAGATTTTTTTTTTTTTAATACTTCATGCCGCACGGCGCTGAGCGCCGAGATTTCAACTGCGCCCATCCCCTCCATAGACTACAATGGGAAAAGTAGCTCGCACTCTGATTTGGCTGGGATAGCCAAGCCCCCGCTAGCTCAGCCAATCACTCTTTTTCTGTATTTTTTACTGTATTTTGAACTGTCCCGCCTTGGATTTTGATTGGGTCTATATTTCTCCATAGGTTATAATGGGACACTGTCGCTCCTATTCTGATTGGTCAAAACTTCTCCATAGGATAAAATAGGTCTTTGTCGATCCTATTCTGAAATTTGGGTGGCTTTTGCCCACCAATGAGAAGCGCTTCAACAATTTAAATTACTGTATTTCCCGGCAATTCTCTCTATTGCAAAACCCTTAAAGTAGCGCCGGGCTCGCGACAAACACGTTGTTAGGGATTTAAGTGCTTTATTTTTAAAGAAGGTTTCAGCTCTTTATCTGATAATGTTTACACTTAATAAAAATTATACTTTTATTCATACTCCATGCCGCACGGCGCTGAGCGCCGAGATTGCATGCGCCCATCTCTCCATAGACTACAATGGGAGAAGTAGCTCGCGCTCTGATTGGCTGGGATAGCCAAGCCCCCGCCACATTAAACCCAAAATCAGCTCTTTTCTGCCTTTTTACTGTATTTTGAACTGTCCCGCCTTGGATTTTGATTGGTTTCAAAATTCTCCATAGGCTATAATGGGTCTTTGTCGCTCCTATTCTGATTGGCCGAGATAGCCAAGCCTCCGCTAGCTCAACCAATCAGCTCTTTTCTGCATTTTTACTGTATTTTGAACTGTCCCGCCATTGATTCTGATTGGTCAATCGTTCTCCATAGGTTTTAATGGTTCACTGTCACTCCTATTCTGATTGGCCCGGGTTTTTTATGCGACCAATGAGAGTAGCTTTCAGAATTTGAATTACTGTATTTCCCGGCAATTTCCAATATCCGATTTCTTGATATTGCGCTGTTCTAGATTTTTGGAAAGTGATTTTTTTTTAAATTATTTTTATTTTTGAGGTTCAGCTCTTTTGTGACACTGTTTTCCGCCTTTATAAAGGCAATTTTTTTCGGAATCATACTCCTGCTGCACGGAGCGGAGCGCCGAGATTTCTGTCGCGATCTTCTATCTGCTTCCTCGCATGTTCCGATCCTGCTTCACTTCGCCGCCGCCGGAGCATTTAGACCAAAATAAACCAGGTCTGACTGTTGGAGCTGCCGAGCGCTGCACTGCGCCTCGCTTTACTGACTCGTGATCGTACATGCCTCGGAGTTTTCGAACGCGCCGCGTCCCGCCCCGGAATGCCTATTCCGCGCCCCTTGCCCGCCCCTTCATGCGGGGCGCAGCTGAAAGTGGCGAACGCTGCGCCTAACACTGCATCCCCGCGTCCGACAGGGGGATTCGTGCTGGGAGGCGCAGTGTACGCCAAAAAACAGGCGAAAAGCCCGTTCATACATGTCGCCCTATATTCAGTGATGAGGCAAACTTATTTGTGAATGGTGAAGTTAACAAACAAAACCACCGCTATTGGTCTGACACTAATCCACAGTGGATAGATCCCTCCAAGACTGTTGGGACACAAAAATTGTTGGTATGGTGCGGTATGTGGGGTAAAAAGATAGTGGGACCATTCTTCATCAATGGAAACCTCAATACCACTGGATATCTGAAATTGCTACATGATGATGTGTCGCCTTCTTTATGCACTGAAGTTGGCACGTTCCCTGAGTTTTTCCAGCAAGATGGTGCACCACCACATTATGGGTATCAGGTAAGAGCATTCCTACATGAACAGTTTCCTGGAAAGTGGATTGGTCATCGTGGGCCAGTTGAATTGCCACCAAGATCTCCCGATCTTACCCTCTTAGACTTTTATCTTTGGAGTCATCTGAAGGCAATTGTCTATGCTGTGAAGATACGAGATGTGCAGCATCTGAAACAACGGATACTAGAAGCCTGTGCTAGCATTTCTTCTGCGGTGTTGCTATCAGTGTGTGGGAGAAGAGGGTTGCATTGACAATCCAACACAATGGGCAGTACTTTGAACATATTTTATAAGTGGTCATAAACTTGTAAATAACTCACGAAAGAATAACGTTACGTTAAAACCAAGCACACTATTGTTTTTCTTTTGAAATTCTCAATAAGCTTGATGTTACATGACCCTCTTCCCATTGGAAAAAATAAAATTGGATCCAAAATGGCCAACTTCAAAATGGCCGACTTCAAAATGGCCGCCATGGTCAACATACCCCTCCCATATACTAATGTGCCACAAACAGGAAGTTGATATCACCAACCATTCCCATTTTATTTGGGTGTATCCATATAAATGGCCCACCCTGTGTTTCGGTTTCTTCTATTTTAGGGGTCAACTGTATCGGCATTCAAGTTGTTAATAAAATCGCTTCTTTTGAGCTGTCACAGATTATAAATAAATCATCAATAAATTTTTTGCAAAAAATTGCATGGCTTGAATAGATGTATTCCTCTTCAAAAGACCCCATGAGGAAGTTTACATAGGAGGGTGATATCCTGGTCCCCATGGCCGTCCCCTTTATTTGCCTATACGTCTTGTTGTTGTATGTGAATACATTATTGTGCAATGTAAATTCCAGTGCTTTAATTAAAAAGATAACTTGATCATTAGTTAAGGAAGGATCTTTTTAAAAAAAAATGTCTGTACATTTTAGGCCCAAAGTATGATTAAAATTACTGTACAATGCTGTTATGTCTAATGTTAGAAGTAGGAGTTTTTCTTGAAGTCGACTATAAATGTAAAATTAAAGTATCAGAATCACGTAAATATCTTTTTAAATTGTTTAACGTATGTTTGGAGAAAAAGATCAAGGTACATGGAAATATTGCTAATGGCACATGGCATGCTCCAGTTAGGTAGGTAGATAGGCCCTAGGTAGATAAGCATGCCCTAGGTAGGTTGGCTCCAGGCAAATAAGTAGGCCCCAGGTAGGTCGGTAGACAGGCCCCAGGAAGATAAGTAAGTCCCAAGTAGGTTGGAAGATAGGCCGCAGGCAGATAAGTAGGCCCCAGTTAGGTAGGGCCCCATTACTGAAAAAAATTAAATAAATAGACTCACCTCTCCTCGTTCCCCCAACAAGCGGCAGGCCAGCTTCTCCATGTGAAGCTTGGTGTAGGTGGCATGATGATGTGACGTCAACACGTCGCTTACGTCAGCACCAGTGCCTGATGCCTGCTAGGTCTAAAGCCTAAGACGTTAGACCTACAAGGCTGAATAGTGAGGCAGGGCACCAGTGGCGCTCTGCTCCGCTAAGGGTTGTAACTGTTTGCCAGGGCAAACATAAAAGTTTAAAGCAGACATCCCTTGTGAGTCTTGTTGATATTTTAGAAAAGAGAGGACAGAACATCAGACATAGAAATCCTGGCAGAGGGAGTGGAATGCAAGCAGGCCCGGACTGCCCATAGGGCCCTGCCTGCTTATATACTGGCCCTGCTTGCTTACATACTGGCCCTGCCTGGCTACTTACTGGCCCTGCTTGCTAATTACTGGCCCTACCTGGCTAATTACTGCCCCTGGCCCTACCTGGCTAATTACTCAGGGCAGCCCTAGCTAGCTGGCTAGTTACTGGGGGCAGTCCCAGCTAGCTGGCTAGTTACTGGGGGCAGCCCCAGCTACCTGGCTAGTTACTGAGGGCAGCCCCAGCTACCTTGCTAGTTACTGGGTACAGCCCCAGCTACCTGGCTAGTTACTGGGGGCAGCCCCAGCTACCTGGATAGTTACTGGGGGCAGCCCCAGCTACCGGGCAAGTTACTGGGGGCAGCCCCAGCTACCTGGCTAGTAACTGGGGTAGGCCCTGTCTACCTACCAAATTAATGGACGAAGGCTCTGTTTTCCTAACTAATGGGGGCCTACCTATTTACATGCCACTTATTTGACATTTTTTAATTTCTAATTTTTAGGGTCTAACATACGCTGTTTGGGGAATTGATAGGAAAGTGCTGGTAAAGAGAGGAGTCTAAGATGTATTTGTGGTAAATTCTACAGGGACGAGTAGTGACCGGGAGAAGAAGAAATTGCATGCTGTACTGGACAGAGAAAAAATGGAAGGGAACGACTCATCAGGGAAGACATCATGGAGGTTTGGGCCAGAAGAAGAAAAGGAGAAGAGAACAACTCCCATCAGAGATGACGTCTCCTGTGAGTCCCTGCTGTCAGGGGTCATTTTACTTCTGTGTTGAATCAGTGCTGTATTCATGTGATGGTGACCTGACTACTGGTGATGTGATTGGTGGGGTTGTAGGTTATGTTGGTGCTTATGTAGTGTCAGTGTGGGCTTGTCCCTGATTGTAAAGCAAGTGCACACCTGACTCTGTGATGAGGGTTTTCTCTGCACCACTGTTTCTTTCTTCCTTGCTTGTGTGTAGGCTGATTTCACACAGAGCGTTTTTATTTTGCATTTTTTGATGCGTTTTTTTGTGCAGAAATGTACAGCATTAACTGCTCTGCCTTTCTGCAAAAAAACGCACCAAAAAAAATAAAAAATGCACCAAAAATGCTCCATGTGAAAGCACCTATACAGTGTAGTTTATTTTAGAAAGTGGCGAGGTGCGAGAACAAGGGACATTTTTTAAGCGGATATTGTATGTGGGCTGCTGGGGGCTTTGTGCCAGGGCTGATTTTTATTCCCAGTCCAGCCCTGAATGCAAGGCAATGGTTGCTGACTTCACCTACCTATCAAATCCAAACCTTCTCAAAGAATGTTATTCATTTCCCATGTGATGACAAGTTAATGGCCTCAAGGATAAAAATGGCCGGTAATTCACTTAAAACAGCCACCATTACTTCCAAGTGTTTTGCATGTAATAAGGATGCAAAGTAGACGTAGGAAAATTTTGTATTAGAGCATTTAGGTTGTTTAGTTAAAGAAAAGTGGGTTCCTTGTGTGAATAGTATCTTGCTTTTTAATTTCAAAGGTTCCTGCCCTATCATAATTCTACTTTGAAAATGATTGTCCAGCACAAAAAAAATTGTTTATTACGCATGTTCCAGTGATGTGCTCTTGTGTGATTTGTCTTCCCATCTACCAACCTCAGTTTCAGTCCTTCACCTTCTGTTTTCTCTCTCATGGTCAAAGCCTTGGGAGGCATGTCTTGCGTCAAAGGCATCTCTGAAAAAAGGCAAACACCTTTGGTCAACTGATCTCCTAAGCTTGACATAGTATATTACAATATTGTCTTTGGACAAGAAGTATTACTTAGAAAATATTTTTTTCCACTCAACAACCCCTATAAATCTTTTGACGTTGAGGGTAGAGAGCACCAGTGACATGTTATAAGGATAAAAAGGTGTTCTCAGTTATGCTCTTCGCAGGGCCATTCCTACAGGTGAGGCAGGTAACTGTGAGCTACTTCTGTAGGCAGAAGGCAGGGATGGTTCAATTAGCACTGTGTTTACACATCAGTGTCACAGATGGCGTGATGCAAGGCTTTCATCATGCTTTCTGCGACACTGGGTCTCCTATGCCAGAAGTCTAGGATTCGGGCCCAGGAGATAGCAGGATCAGCGATGATGTCACACTGCTTATGCTGGACACTAGCTCCTGGAACTAGCGGCTCGGTGAGGAACAGGCAGAAGTGAGTATCTTTCTTTTAATTTTTTACACCTGCCTATATCTTTACACCTGCCTATATCTACCTACAGGAGCTCTATACCTATATAGGGGGACTATATTTACCTTCAGGGGGACTATATCTATCTTCAGGGGTGCTATATTAACCTACAGTGGTCTATATCCACCTACAAAGAGGCTATATCTACCTAAAAGGGGCTAAATCTACCAATAGAGGGGCTATTTCTAACTAGCTACTAGGGGGTTATATCTACCTACTTAAAGGGGACTATATCTACGTACAGGGGGGCTATAACTGCTTATAGGGGGAATTTACATATCTACAGGGATAAATATATATATATATATATATATTATATAATATATAATATAAAATATATATAATACATTGTAAGGCAGCAGCCGGGAAAAATTATGCCATAGTTGAAAGAGAGCGCCTGGCTCTTAAGTGAGCTATTGAGTCATTGCGATACTACCTGGTAGGTAGACCTTTAGGGTAATCACGGACCATTCCCCTTTAAAGTGGATGGCCCAAAATAAGGGAAAGAAGGCAAGGGTGACCCGGTGGTTCCAGGACTTTAATTTCTCAGTAGAACATCGCCCCGGGTCACAACAAGCGAACACAGACGAGTTGTCACGGGTGCACAACTTATGGCACAAAGTGCTCCGCCCCACAGGTCTGAGCAGAGGGGGGGTGGGGTATATAAGGCAGCAGCCGGGAAGGTCTGCAGTGGCGTATATATCCCAGCCAGATTCTGGGCATATGCCTGGAGAAGTCAAGACACATGCTACCAAGGTAAGGAGCCTTGGTGGAGTGAAAGGCTAGCAGTAAATAGGTGTTGACAGTACAGACTGTCAACATATGTTTTATCATATGTTAGTATGACTTCCAGCCATCCCGGTTCGGCCTTTCATTGGGAGTAAGCATAGAGCAGGGTGGGTGCTTACTCCCCATTTTCCATGCCAGGTTTTCCCTTTGGGGCCTATTTAAGGTCAGCAGGTACGCTGACTGGGTGTCGGCTGCAACTCTATTCTACCTTTTGGGCTGGAGGCGTTCACACTGGAGGAGGCCAGTGTCTGCTATACCGTACCTACCTTGCACAAGGTGTTAGTGAGGGAACTACACCTCGGTTTAGTAAGTGCTCAAACGAGCAATAGTTTTGTTTATGTTTACCATTCTTGCTGTGCACGTTGCCATACGTTTTGTTTTCCTGCAAATAAACATACAGAAGGAACCATTTGCACCTTACTACTGCCTCTGTCTCAATGCCTGAAGGACTTATGTAGTGATCCCAGAGCTGTGATGGCTATATATATATATATATATATATATATATAAAATATATATAATATATAGGGTTTTATATATATATATTTTATATATATATATGTTTTATATATATTGTGTGTATATATATATGTGTTATTATATAAAAATGTAATATATAATATATATATATTTTTACAGGGCCTATATTTACCTATAGGAGGGTTATTATCTATATACCTATCAAGTGCTATATCTACCTAAAGGGGGTAAATACCTACCTACAGGGGGAATATACCTACCAACAGGGGGTACATACCAACATACAGAAGGCATATGTATCTACCTAAAAGGAGCCTATATATCTACCTACAAGGGGCGTATTTGCCTACCTACCAGGAGCTTATATACATACCGACTGGAGGGTATATAGTATAGATCTATAACTGTATTCTTGAGACCTATAGTCCTACTTATTGGGAGGGCTATTTAATTACTTATCTACGTAATAGGGGACCTTGACACCTACCTACTGATGAATCTATAAATCTACTTAACTAATGGGGGGGCTATATACTTATCTAATTGACTACTACCTACCTAAAAGGGGGTAATATTCGGTTACTATGTGGTGGTGATATGTGATGGTATTATTTAGTCATTTTGTGGTAGTTATATGTGGTCATAGTGTTGTGGTGATATGTAGACACAGTGTGCCAGTACTTGATCCTAGTAGGATTATTGGTAACATTAGCCTTGGGATTCTGGTTTTGTGCAGCAGTGTTATTTGGTAATTGTATTACTATTATTTAGTAGTTTTATATATAGAACTTTGTGTTATAGCTTTTTGTATATTCAGGCACTGGTTAATGTTGATGCAATGTTTTGCAGCGTGGCACAACATGTTAATGGGGGAGGGGCGAGGATTTCATCACCCCGCCCTGAGTGCAATTTAGCTTAGGAATGGCCCCGGCTTTTGGCACACACAAAAAAAATTTCCCTGGGAAAAGTATTTACCCTTAAGCCGAACGCACCTTTACCTTTTAAGTAAAAAATTTTTTAAAAATAAAATAAATATAACAGTATTTTTTTTTTTTTTTTTTAACAAAAAATGTTTTTGTTTTTTTAATTTTTTTTTTTACACATTCACATTCACACTAATAACTTGTTAGATTAATTCTACAGGTTATTACGGTCGTGTTGATACCAAATATGTGTAGGTTTTTTGTGCGTGAAATTTTTATGTACAATTATTTTTATTAAATATTTTTTTATTTATTTTTTTTTTATTCTTTTTTTTACACTGTTTTTATGTTTTTTTTGTACTTTTTTTTTACTCCCATGAAGGAGAACTGTTTAACATTTTTTTAAAAAAAAATTTTTTTACACTTAGTAATGTATTAGCATATTCATATATGCTAATACATGCAATCTGTGTCAGCCCTGACACAGGAAAGTGATTAGGCCCAGCACACAGTGGTCCTAATCACTGGCTTCATACACAGACAACTCGGGGCCCACGCTAGGTCCCCAGAGCTGACTGTGCAGCCGGTCCCTGAGCTCTGCGGGTGACCGGCGTTCCGATCACCCGACAAGCAGGGGAACCCTTTGATTGCGCTGCGGTAACGCACCGCGCAATCAAAGGTTAAAGCATCGGGTTGCGGAGGTTTCCTCCGCTTGCCCGATGCCTGCAGGACATGCTTTTGGGGATCGGGGCTGTGTTATACAGCCCCGATCCCAGCGCAATTGCGGCGTCCGGGCGCCGCAAACCCCGATGTCTGCAGCGACGTCAAAAAAACGTCGCTGCAGACGAACGACCCCGACCAGCTGACGCCAAAAGATTGTCGGCGGTCGTTAAGGGGTTAATCGACTATTGGCAGCGTGAGCTCTTGTAAGGATACTGTACATTTAGGGCTTGTCCTTATGGCACAGGTTTTCAGTTGTATTTACAGACAGTTTTCAGATTTTAAAAACGTCTGTAAATCGACTGTCAACCTTGATTTAAATAGAAAATCCGTGCAGTAGTTCACACTGTATGGATTTTTCCACGAAAATTTTTTTTTTGGGACCCCAAACCGGGCGTTCCCAAAAAAACTTAGAAAAAGTTTTTTCTTTCGCCCCGGTTTTCGGGCAAAACTAAACCCAGGGAAAAAGGGTAAAAGGGGGGAAACACCTAAACCCTGCAAACCGTTGAAAAAAAGCTGCCCCTTCCCAAACGTCCCAAAAAAAAGGACAAAATACCATTCGGAAAATCCACCTGAAATTTTGTTTTTTGCCCGGGGGGAACGCACCCTTAGGGTTTTCCTGAAAAAAACCCCAAAAAAATACAAAAAAGCAAAAAATTTTTGGGGAAATTTAGCGAAAGTACAAAAAAAAAAAAAAAATAAATTATTAACCCAATACAAAAGAAAAAACCAAAAGTCCCTTTAGGCATTGTAGGAGTGTATAGAATAAAATTTCATATATAGTTGGGGGATCACGGGGCTCAAGCAAAAAAAAAAAAGGGCATACTTTCCCAAAAGTTAAAATCAAAAAGATTATATGTAAATTTTCCACTCCAGTCAGATTTGAATTATTTTAGGTGAGAACTTGTAGTCCCCCGGCGCCCCCCCCATTTTCCCCCCAGGCCGCCGATCGTTGGGGTCCTAAGCCGCTCCCCATTCGCTAAGCTATCGGTTTAGCGCTTAGGACCTTGGCACAGCACGGGGCGAAAACTAACTTTATGTGCGCCCCCGCCGACGCACATAAAATTAGATGTTTTCACGGACAAAGAGCCCGCAAGTACTGGGAAGCCAAAAAGGGATCCCGGCTCGGGTGCGCGCCGGAGTGCAACGGGGGGGTTCGCGCATCACGCTGCCCGCCCCGCGGCCGGGTTGACGTCCCCCCAACCGCTGAAAAAAAGACCCGGGGGCAGGACCGGGGACACGGCAGGGGGAGCGGGGTTTCGGGGAAAGGGTGCGCATTGCCTTCCCTTTTAAAATTTGTCTCTATTAAATGCGGGGGCCTTTTAACCTATTGTAAAAAGTGAAAGGAAGGGGCTTTTTACTAATTTTAATATGGCGGGGAGGGTTTATTTTTCAACGTTATATGTGCGGGGGAGGGGGGTTTTTTTATCAAATTTTTTTATATTCGGGGAAAAGGGGGCCAATTATCAATTGTTTATGGCAGGGAGGGGGGGCTTTTAAATCTATTATAGGGTGCAGGGGGGGGGGCTATTATCTATTGTTATATGTGGGGGGAAAGGGGGCCCTTTTTATCTATTGTTATATTCCCGGGGGGGCTATTACCAATTTTTAAATATGGAAAGGGGGGGGGGAAAAATTTTAATCTACTGCCCATATATGCAGGGGGGGGGGGCAAATTTACTGATATATGTGCAGGGGGGGGCTTTTAATCTACTTTTTATATGTCCGGGGGGGGGCTAAATCTACTTTTTATATGTCCGGGGGGGGCAAATTATTCAATTTATTTTTGGGGCGGGGGGAGGGCTTTTATCTATTTGTTAAAAATTTTGCAGGGGAAAAAAAAAATCTATTTTTTTTAAATGTGCAGGGGACAATTATCTACCTTAAATTTGCAGGGGAGGCAAATCTACTGTCATATTGAAAGGGGGGGCAAATTATCTACTGTTTATATTTTGCAGGGGGGGGGCTATTATCTACTGCAAAAGTGCAGGGGGGGGCTATTATTTTCTGTTAATATGTGCAGGGGGGGGGCTTTTAACCCTACTTTTAAATGTCCGGGGAAGGGGCTATTATTTTACTGTTATATTCCCAGGGAGGGGGGCTTTTTATCTACTGTTATAAGTGCAGGGAGGGGCTATTATCTACTTTTTAAAGTGCGGGGAGGGGCTTTTATCTACTTTTTATATTTTCCAGGGAGGGGGGTATTATCTTTTTTTTAAAGGGTGCAGGGATGGGGGCTTTTACCCAAAACTGTATACGTGCAGGGGGGAGCTATAATTACCAAACATATGTGCTTTTGGGGCCTTTAAGCTATCTATATACCTGCGGGGGGCCCCAAAACCGCCTAAAACCCCTACGGGGGGTTTCCATAAACCTTTCCCATATACCTCTAGGGGGACCCCCCCCCCACCTCCCCATATACCGCGGGGGGAACAATGCCTCCCCAAATCCCTTTGCGGGGGGACCCATAACCTGCCCATATCCCTTTGCTGGGGGATCAATAACCGGGCCTAAAACCTAAAAGGGGGTTCCATAACCTCCCATATACCTGCAAAGGGGGCCCCCAAAACCCTTTCCCATATCCCTGCGGGGGGGAATCAATAACCGCCTATATACCTACGGGGGGGATCCAAAACCTTTCCTATAAACCCGGGGGATCCATAACCGCCCATAAATACCTGCTAGGGGACCCAAAACCTTTCCCCCCAATACCTTCAAGGGACCCATAAACCCCCCCTAACCGCGGGGGAAAATCAATAACCTGCCTATAAACCTGCTGGGGCCCAAACAAACAAACAGCCCCTACCTACGGGGAGAAAATAAAAAGAAAAAACCACCTACTAGAGGACGTTTAACTTACTGGGGGCCCCTTTTTTTACCATCCCCGGGGGGACACAAATTTATTTGCGTGTAAAGGGGTCGCTAACAGTCGTTAACCCTTTGTTTTAAGGGGCCCCCCAGCCCCAATCAGTTGAAAAAGATTAGCAATCGCCCTCCGCTCCCTCCATTGGGGGTTTGTTAAAGGGGGCCAGTTTTTAAGGCCCAAGTCAAATTGTTAAGCCCTTTTAAGCAATGGGAACCCGGGGGCCCTAGTGAGAAGGGAAAAAGATAGCAGGGGGGTTGAAAGGGTTTTCCATTTTTTCACTTTTTAAAAAAACATCTTCAAGCTCTGTAATTGTGCACAGTTAAAAAGCAGTGCTGACCCAGGTCTGCATAAACCAAACCAACTTTTCCTAATCCATAGACATTTTTTCACCCCTGACTTTGGGGTACCTTCCACCCCCAGAAAAAAGACACGGGAATAAAAATTTTAACCTAAAACAAAGTATTTTCCGAGGTTTAAACCTAAAAAATCCTTGCCTGACGGTTTATTTAGTTTTGTCTGGGCAATCAGAACCATCCTCCTGTTATATACAATTTTAATAAAGGAAGCCCAATGTATAAAAGGGATATATATGAAATTTAAAAAGAATCTTTCTTCTTTAAATTAAAACATGCATTGTTATGCACTGCAGCCCTGCACCATTTATATGAATATTAAAAAATGCATTGAAAAAAACAAAAGACAAATGTAAAGAAAACTCTGTGCTGTACCTTTTTCCTATAATATAATATTAATAATATTTATATAGTGTCAACATATTCCACAGCACTTTACTATAATGTGCCTTTTAATACCAAAAGAAATTGTATCCAATACAGTAATATAGAAATGTAAAAACAATGCTTTATTAAATCTTATTATTAGTGTTGAGCGATTATTATCGACAAAGTTGAAATCGGCACAGTTTTATGTTGATCGAAATTTTTAGATCATGGCAAAATTTTTATTTAAAATCTGTGCATCATCTATTAATATCGCACCATTTTCAGCGCTTCCTGTCATTTTGGCAGCCAGAAATCAGCTTACAGAATAGAGCAGGGGGAGATGTGTGTGCGATGTCATGACTGGGATGTGTATGGTTGCGATTGGCTGGAAAAATCACATGACCATCGTTTTAACATAGAACAGCCCTTCCTGTTCATGATCAGTGTCCTCAGCGTCTCATAGCAGTAGGACGTGCGCTCTGCCTGCGTCCAAACATCTCAGCAAAATTTAAATTCTATTTCTTCACAGAGAAAGCTCTACTGTTAGCTGTGATCCTTACAACTTTAGTTAGATCAGAGATTGGAAGATTTTATGTAGTTAGGTAGAGAAATTTTAAAGGACCCCATCTTCCGCTGTACTGTCATGGTGGGGAGCGGGGGGGGGGGCCCGCAGGCGAACACAGACAAGCCTATAAAGAATCCCTGGATAAAGTTCACCTAGACTTAGTGTAGACATTGCACTGCAAATAGCTTTATTATTAAAAAGTTTTTCTATTGAAATATTTCCTGGATATTGGGCAGCCTGAACTTATATTAGGAAACACATCTTTTCTAGTAACTGCAGGTCTCTTTGTTAGGTGCAAAACTCCACTTTTATTATCAGTATACATTCAGATAGGTGCCCATTCCAATTTTTGCCCATTCCAGCTTTGTTGATATAGGCCACCTTGCAGGTTAAATTAGAATCCCAGCAATTTTGTAGTCAGCACAGGTTGATAGGTGCCAAAAATACCTTTTATTATCCGAATACATTTCAGATACGGTTTTTTCACTTTGGCGCATACACTTTTGTTCATTGGGGCACCTTGCACTTAAAGGGTGAATACAGCAATTTTGTAGTCACCACATGTTAATGGATAGGTGCCAAAAAAAACCTTATATTATCCTAATACTTTACTGATACTTGTTATTTCTCTTTGGCGCACTACAGCTTTGTTCATTGAGGCACCTTCACTTAAAATGCGAAAAACAGCAATTTTGTAGTCACCACACGTGAATTAAAAAGGTGCCAAAAATACCTTTTATTATCCAATACATTTCAGATACGTGTTTTTTCACTTGGGCGCAGGCCACTTTGTTATAGATCTACTTTGCAGGTAAATTTGAATACAGCAACTTTGTAGTCACCACAGGTGAATAGTAGGTGCCAAAAAATACCTTTTATTATCCGAATACATTACAGATACGTGTTTTTTCACTTTGGCGCAGTACAGCTTTGTTCATTGAGGCACCTTGCACTTAAATGTAAAATACAGAAATTTTTGGGTAGTCACCACAGGTGAATTAAAAGGGTTTGCCAAAAATACCTTTTATTATCCGAATGCATTTCAGATACGTGTTTTTTCAGTTTGGCGCGGGCCCAGCTTTGTTGATAGATATACTTTGCAGTTAAATTTAAAATACAGCAATTTTGAAAGTCACCACAGTGAATTGTTTAGGTGCCAAAAAAAAACCTTTTTAATTATCCGAATACATTACAGATACGTGTTTTTTAAACTTTGGGCGCACTACAGCTTTGTTCATTAAGGCACCTTGCACTAAATGTGAATACAGCAATTTGTAGTCACCACAGGTGAATTGATAGGCCCAAAAAAAAACCTTTTAATTATCCGAATACATTACAGATACGTGTTTTTTTCACTTTGGCGCACTACAGCTTTTTTTCATTGAGGCCCCCTTGCACTTAAATGTGAATACAGCAATTTTGGTATCACCACGGGTGAATTGAAAGGTGCCAAAAATACCTTTTTTTATTATCCAATACTTTTCAATACGGTTTTTTCACTGGCGCAAGCCACTTTGTTGATAGATCTACTTTGGCAGTTAAATTTGAATACAGAAATTTTGTAGTCACCACAGGTGAATTGATAGGTGCCAAAAAAATTCCTTATTAATCCGAAATACTTACAGAACGTGTTTTTTCACTTTGGCGCACAAAACAGCTTTGTTCATTGAGCACCTTGCACTTAAATGTGAATACAGCAATTTTTTGTAGTCACCACAGGTGAATTGAAAGGTGCCAAAAATACCTTTTTTTAAATCCGAATACATTTCAGATACGTTTTTGTCACTTTGGCACGGGCCCAGCTTTTTTGATTGACTACTTGCAGTAAATGTGAATACAGCAATTTTGTTTTGATTTGAGGATTTGAGAATAATCTTGATTTGCCGTCTTTTAATAAGAGACTTCCAAAAACCCTTTTTCCATACCTTCTCCAAATTTTTTATATTTCTGAACATGGAGCAAAATTCAGGTGGTAATGACAAAGAGGGGGGGTAGGAAAATGGAGGTAGAGGTACGGGAGAAGGTGCTCCTTCCAGTGCGGGCGACAACAACGCATGCCAGGGGATCGTCAGTTGCGGGACCGTCAGGCCTGTCATCGCTGGTCCAGGGCCCTGTGAATCCAGTAACGAACAGCGTCGCCAATCTGTCCTTTATTTGGTTAATGCAACCTGCATCCAGCAGTCTTACCTCTCCTCGTCCCCTTCAACGGCCACATATGTCATGATAAAGCATCAATCAGCATCCTCCAACATGAAGCAGCCCAAATGTAACGCGTGTACCCACCACTGTGGAAAATCCATTTTCTGAAGACCTCTTTGATGACAAAATGCGGTTGGGGTCAAAGGCATGTTAAAAAGATCAAGGGGCCCAAAAGGGGAAGATTTTCTCTGCTCTGACGCCCAGTTACTGATTCCCAAATCAGAGGAGGAGAAGGAAGCCGGTCAATCGGCAAAAAATCCCGGGCGGTCGCAACGCCTTGCAGTCCCACTTGCTTGTACCCCACAGCTCCTGGATGCAGAATGTCGGGACGACGAAGTCACCTGTGTTATATGATGATGACGACATTGTGGATCCAACGTGTCTTTTCAGCAGAATTTGCTTGCGAGCGTTTAAATCACTGGACGAGGAGGAAGACAAATGGGGAATGTCAGTAGGGGTTTTCTGCCTCAAAAAGGGAAAAGGGCGGTCGCAGAAATCCGCTGATATGATTCCGCCAGCCACGGTCAGCGCAAACCCCGCTCCTCGCTTATCGCCGTCAAAAAGGTCCCAGGACCTCTCAAGCCTGGGCCTTCTTGAGCAAGCCTCTGATTCACCCAGCGATGTCAATGCCGCCTTTTTGCCATAAACGCATAAGTAAGGCCAAGAACCTTGGGTGGTTAACCACCACCAAACATGTCTATCACATGCAGCGAATGCATAGTTGAAATGGAGGCAACACTTGGCCAAAAAAGGGCCAGACCGACGCGGGCCTCCAACCACTGTCACACCCCTTTCTCCGCCTCCTCCTCCTCCTTCCGCCACCACCAAGCGTTCCTCACTGCCCATGTCCCTCAGAGTCATGATCAGTGATCAGCCTCCGCTTCAGCCTCCACCGTCGCCCGAGTACCACCAGCACCACCAGAGACCCATCCTACCCCTTCTCCTTCCCGCCAGTTGACGACCTGCCACGCCGTACAGCGGCCATCAAAGCAGCCAGCCTTCTGTCTTGCAGGTTTGGGAGCAGAAGAAACACTTTAACCCAAACCATCCCAAAGCCAAAAGCCTGAATGTCGGCATGCCAGGCTTCTGGCCTTGGAAATGTTGCCTTTCCGTCTGGGGGACACAGATGGGTTCCGCCACGTCATGGCCCTTGCCTGCCCCCCAATACCAGATTTCCGACAGAACATTTCTTTGCCAAAAAGCCGTCTCTGCCCTGGACAGCCACGTGTCATCTAAAATTTCAAGCGCGTTGTCTGCATCTTGGGCCGGAAAAGTCCATCTGACCACCGATACATGGACAGTAAGCACCGGCCAAGGCGGCTATATCTCTGTGACAGCTCACTGGGTGAGCTGGGGGGATGTCTCTGGGAGTTTACGGTGGCTCTCAGGGTCGGGGCACCCCTCTTCAAAACCGCAGGGATGGTGCAGGGTTCTTTCCCCCAAGGTCCTCTGGTGGCATCACGTGCCCAGAATACCAAACCGTGTTGAAATTAAAACTGTCTTGGAGACCATCCACACACTGGTCCCGGAGCTGTGGACGGCTCTCCGCAATGAACCGAGCGCTGGCTGGGTGGGCAAGAGCCTTGTTGGGCCCGGGAAGGTGGTGTGCATAACGGGCGAAATCTGCTGTCCGCCCTTAAGATCGTAGGCTGGAGCACATCCCTTGCCTGGCACATGTCCCGAACCTTGTCGTCCAGAAATTTCTAAAGAGCTACCCGGGTCTGGACTGCCTGCTTAGAAAGGCTCGAAGTCTGAGTTTTGCACTTCCGCCGTTCGCCCCCCTGCTTCGTCCCCCTGGCTGCGTTGCAGCGTCAAACTCGTCCTCCCCGTCAACAATCTCATTGTTGACTGGCAACACGCTGGAATTCCACCCTCCACGTGCTCCAGCGATTGTGGCAGCAGCGCAATGCCAATACGCAGTACGAAGTGCACATGGCCTGACAAGCAGCGGTGCGGACCTCGGGGTTTGAGCCACCGAGAGTGGAGGCAGGTGAAAGAGCTGTGCACCAAACCTTGCCAGTTTTGAAGAAGCCACCAAATGGTCAGTGCGGACGATGCCCTTGTCAAACATGACCATTGTGGTGATCTTAGTTCTGGAACGATCGTTGGACACTCTGAAAACAACAGGTCCCGCCACCGACAGAGGAGGAACGGACACAGATTGCGGACACGGAGCCCTTTTTTCCGTCGAATCCACAAGCCCGACATTTCTCAATTTTATCGTCTTCATTAGGCAGTGGTTTTGGGGGCCAGGCTAGTGCAAGGGAGCGCATCAGCTCTCAGGTGGGATCATCTCAGGGAAGTCAGGGCTGTGTTGAAGCTGTGCCGGAGGGAGCGGAGGAGAGGAGGGGCGGAGGAGGTATTCCTAAACACCGACGTTACCGGGCGTCCCTGCCTTGAAAGAGGTTGGCGCGAATTTGAGGCGGAGGAGGATGAAGAGAAGAAACAGTTTGCTAGTGCCCCTCGACCCAGAGGCTTGGGAAATCAAGGCTCCATCTCTCACATGAGTCTTGATGCCCATTTCCTCCAACATGATCCTCGCATTAAGGCCATCAAAATGAACAACATTACTGGTGGCCACCCTCCTGGATCCCCTACAAAACAAAACCCCAGCACTTTCCTTCCCACCCACCCAAATAGAGAGTAAAATGCAGGAAATGGAGACCTTGCTGATTGATCAACTGGAGACATCTGTTTGCGTCTGCTTCAAAGTTCTTCAAATGTCACGGTGAACAACATCAACGACGTGACAGCAGTAGAGTGCCAAGTAGCCGTAGCGGCAGCAGCAGGCAAGGTAGCAGAAGCCTAATGGTGACCTCTGGCAATCTTTATTTACCAACCTCACCAACGCATGCAATGAAGGGCACACAAAACCAACACATAGAGACCAGTTTAAGATCATGGGCACGACTATCTGCCTCTCAACACCGATGTTTTTGTATGTGTTCCGGACCCAATAGACTTCTGGGTAAACCAAAATGGACAATGGCCCGACTCGCTCGCCACGCCATAGAGGTGTTTGTCCTGCCCAGCAGCCAGCGTCATATCTGAGCGGACCTTCAGCACAGGGTGGAGGAGTCATTACAGACAAACGCATCCGTCTTTCCACAGATAATGTGGAAACGTTTGACTTTCATCAAAGATGAATCAGGCATGGATCTCTGATGATGTTTGTGGCCCCTATTGCCGAGGCACCGATTAGTTTGCCGGGCTACTTCACATTCCTTTTCAAACAGAAATGGTCCTCTTTAAAACTTTTTTTTAAAATGATCATTTCTTACTGCAATTTTTATTCTCTTTTCCCAACAGTTCATTTTGCTGGTTTTGCTGTGAGGAGACTGTAAAAGACAGCAAGGTTTCATGACAACACCGTATTCCATTTACTCACTTTATCTTTAGAATTTTTCGGGATTGTCAGTGGGTTTTTTTAGGTCATGTTGCTGGGAGATACAGCTATAAATTTTGGTCCTTTGGAACAGAAATGTGGCTTTTAAAATTGGGATTTCACCCTCACAAATTTTTAATAGGGCTGAGAAGTCATATTTATAATTTTTGGGGTCATGTTGCTGTGAGATTTCAGCAATAATCATGGTCCTTTGGAACAGAAAATGTGCTTTTAAGTGCATTTCTCCCTCACAATTTTTAATAGTGGCTGAGAAGTTCCTTTTTTATAATTTTTTTTGGGGCATACTACAGGTCCTATTTAAAAAAAAATGTTGTTTCTAACAGACATTTGTTCTTCACAATTGTAAAAAGTGGGTCAAGGGTCATGCTTTGAATTTTTGGGGGCATTTTGCTGTGACATGCAGCTATAAATACAGGTCCCCATTATAAAAAAAAATGTTGTTTCTAACAGTCAATTGTTCTTCACCATTTTCAAAAGTGGCTAATGGGTCTTGTTTTTGAATTTTTGGGGGCATTTTGCTGTGACATGCAGCTAGACTACAGGTCCTATTATAAAAAATTTTTGTTCTAACAGACATTTGTTCTTCACAGTTGTCAAGTTGGCTCAAGGGGGATGGGCTGTCCCGAAACAGGAATAGTAGGACACCTGTTAATGGACACATATTGCAAATGAAATTGTTTTTGCAAATCTTTAACATAGCTAAACAATCCCTGAAATTTAGACAACCCATTTAATACAATTAAAAAAGAAAACAAAGACATGGTGGGATTCCCTGCTATTTTAAAAATGTGTTTTCTAGAATTAAACACAAAAAAACTTGCATGTACAAAATAGCTGGTAAAAAAATTCCTCTGAATTGTACAAGGGAGGTACAGGAAAACTTGACCAAGAAGGTTATTCAGAGACATGGAGTATGGAGCACGGACAGAGAAACAAAGTACAGAGACAATTTCCTCCAGCACTTGAGTAAAAATGAAAAAAAAATGCCAAGAAAAAGGGCACCTGGGTTGAACAGGAGCGTTAACCACCATATTTCCAAGTGAAAACTCAATTGGTCCACACTCATACGGAGGAGCAAGCGCTACCCAGGACAGGGACAGTATATGTCCAGTGAAACTAAAATGGTGGTTGAAAGACTCCTTTTTCCGGCACTATTTAATCTGGGGTCATGCAGGTTTGGGGCTCATGCTGTGCCGTGCTCCAAGCCGGAGCGACCAGAGCTATGCAGTCGCAGTACTGCAGATGAAAATACGTCTTCAACATCTATTATACCGCTTTCTAAGAATGTTCTCCCCCCATAATCGCAAGTAGTACAACTGCTGTCATTCAAGTCTTGTATTTATGGGACTTTTTAATAAATTTTCTACATGTTTTTGCAATTTAAAGAAGCCTGCCATTTTTCTCTGCCAGGACAGGTATAGTCAATGTCCAGTGAAACTAAAATGGTGGTTGAAAGACTCCTTTTTCCGGCACTTTTAATCTGGGTCATGCAGGTTTGGGCTCATGCTGTGGCCCAGGACAGGGGTAGTCTATGTCCAGTGAAACTAAAATGGTGGTTCAAAGACCTCCTTTTTCCCGGCACTTTTTAATCTGGGTCATGCAGGTTTGGGCCATGCTGTGGGCCCCGGACAGTATAAGTCAATGTCCAGTGAAACTAAAATGGGTTCCAAAGACCCTTTTTCTGGCACTTTTTAAATCTGGGGGTCATACAGGTTTCGGGCTCATGCTGCGTTCCATGACAGGGTTATTCAATGTCCAGTTTAAGTAAAATGATGGTTCAAATCATTCTGCCTTCTGGCACTTTTTAATTTGTGGGTCATGCAGGTTTAAGGCTCATGCTGTGGTGCAAGACAGGGATAGTAAATGGTCTGTGATTTTTTTTCTGTGGCTTTTATAACCTAAGTGTGTTGCCTAAGATGTAGCACGTATCCATTTGACTGTTGTGGATTTTAATTCCAGCTTCTCCAGCTCTGTTTGGGTGTAAGAATGAAGGTGTTGTTTGCTCTCCCATAGACTTTTAATGGTCATCGGCGATCATCTATCATCGACCATCGAATATCTTGTCGATGATGGTCGACTATCGACCATCGACCGATGTCGATGGCCAACGTAATCGCTCAACACTACTTATTATAAACAATTAAAAAACTATATTAGTAACAGACAAAAACACACCCAAAGAAATATACCCAACTAATCCCCACTGAAACATAATGCTATACATCATATAGGTGAAAATAATATCAAAACATCACATAAATAAGTACAAAAACATAAATTTTATACATCACCAAAGATCAGCAGATTAGAATGAACACCCCGACGCATCATTCCCCTTGAGAAAGCGCAGGCGAAACCCACGTCGGGATGTTTGGTTCATTCTAATCTGCTGATCTTTGGTGATATATAGAATATATATTTTTGTACTTATTTATGTGATGTTTTGATATTATGATCACCTATATGATCTATAGCATTATGTTTCAGTGGGAGTAGCTGGGTATTTTTTATTTGGGTGTGATTTTGTCTTTACTGGATACAATTTCTTTTGGTATTCTTTGTATCTATGGTATCCAATCTATTTGATTGGCACTTGTATTTATAGGTTTACTAATATAATGTGTGTTACGGACAGCGGTAGTGGATCCGCCGGACCACCGCAAGCGATGGTGTAAGCCACGCCAGGGAGCGGAGTCTAAGTAGCACCCGGTATTCACCATAGCCTGCCACATAGCAGGATGGACTTGCTGCGGCGGGAAACTACCAGGTCGCTTCCACTGACGTGACTTGCTTGCGCTGGCAGCCAAGGGTGAGCGTGGTACCAAATCGTGAGGCGTAGACGTAGTCGGGGAAAGGCGGTAAGGTCAGGGCAGGCGGCAAAGGTTCGAGGTCAGGAGATGTAGCAAGAGGGTCAGAACACCGAAGAAGACTAGGATGCACTTGGGAACGCTTTCTCTAAAGGCTAGGGGCACAATAGAACCGGCAAGGAAGTGCCGGGATGGTAACCTTATATAGGACCAGTGGCCAGCAATAACCAATTACTGGCGCGCTGGCCCTTTGAATTTCAAAGAAGTACCGCGAGCGCGCACTAGGGGGCTCAAGCGCGCACTGCAGCCGGCAGAGAGCTGCGCGGGGACAGGAGCGTGGCAGGGTAAAAGGAAACGCTCGGGGGGGGCGAGCACGCCCGCGGCCTGACCTGAGGACCGCGGCGCTACTCGTCCCCGGAGCAGGGGGGCACGGGCCAGACACGGTTGCGCCCGCAGCCCGATCCACGGCTTCGGGACCATCCGTGACAGTACTCCCCCTTAGACCTCCCCCTCTTTCTGTAAAGAAGAAACTTCCTTAGCAGGTCACAATCCAAGATGTTGTCCTCCGGCTTTCAAGATCTCTCCTCCGGCCCGAATCCTTCCCAATCAATGAGAAAGTGTCGCCTCCCTCTGATAGACTTCATAGCCAGAATTTCTTTCACCGTGAACACGTTGAAGGCCTCCGCTTCAGAAGACGAGGAGGCGGCTTTCCGAGAGAAGCGATTGAGCACCACATGCTTCAGCAGGGAGACATGGAACGAATTCGGAATACGCATGGTAGGAAGGAGCTGGAGCTTATAGGCCACCGGATTGATCCACTGTAACACCTCAAACGGCCCCAGGAACCGTGGACCTAGCTTATAGCTAGGGATCTTGAGCCGGACATATTTGGCAGACAGCCTTGAGCAAAAGTCGGGGGAGGTCTCCTCTTCTTGTCCGCCTGCGACTTCATGCGGGCAGTCGCTTGCTGAAGGGACTGGTGAGTCTGCTCCCAGATGGCCGTCATGTCCCGGACCAGGGTGTCCACCCGGGAACCTCAGAGGCAGAAGGCAGAGGAGGGGAGGCAGGGATGCAGCCCATAACACTAATAAAGGGTGAAGAGCCGTGATTCAGATCCAGGGAGTTATATGAGAATTCGGCCCATGGCAGTAGACCGGACCAATCGCCGAAGTGGCGAAGATACGTGCCAAGGATTTGATTGATCCTCTCCACCTGACCGTTGGATTGCGGGTGGTAAGCCGATGAAAAGTCCAATTTTACTTGCAATCTGGAGCAGAGGGCACACCAGAACCTGGAGACGAATTGGACCCCGCAGTCCGAGACAATGTGCCGAGGGAGGCCATGTAGATGGAAGATGTGTTCAAAGAAGAGTGTGGCGAGTCGAGGAGCGTAAGGAAGACCTGGCAACGGGAAAATGTGTGCCATCTTCGAAAAACGATCTGCGACCACCTAAATGACAGTGTTGCCGGTGGAAGGAGGAAGGTCGGTGATGAAATCCATAGACACCTGGGACTATGGAGACCCCCGGCGGGGGTAAGGGATGCAGAAAGGCCAACGGGCCACGACGGGGTTCTTATCCCGGGCACAGATGGTACAGGCTTCCACAAATTCTCTTGATCCTTCGCAAAGTCGGCCCACCAATAGAAGTGAGAGATCAGCTGAAACGTCTTTCGAGCGCCAGGATGCCCGGCCACCAGGGAGCAATGTCCTCATTTTAGAATCCTCCTCCGGAGAGCCGGACGCAAGTAAAAGTCTTCCCCCGAGGAATCTGCTGGAGGTCCACCAGAGCAGCATGAACCAAATGTTCTGGGGGTATAATATACTGAGGACCGGGATCTTCACTGATGGTATCAGAAGTGCGGGAGAGAGCGTCGGGCCTTTTAGGTTTTTTCTGCCGGGCGGAAGTGAATCCGGACGTCACAACGTGAAAAGAACAGCGACCACCTGGCCTGGCGAGGATTTAGACGTTGAGCCGACTGGAGATACAGAAAATTCTTGTGGTCTGTATAAACGTCAATGGGATGGCGAGCCCCTTCCAGGAGGTGGCGCCATTCCTCCAGGGCCAGCTTGATTGCTAGCAATTCCCCACCCCCGATGGCGTAATTCTTCTCCACCAGATAGAAGGTCTTGGAGAAAAATCCGCAAGTGAGAGTTCTGCCCTTGGTCCCTTTTTGCATGAGAACCGCCCCTGCTCCCCCCGGAAGAGGCATCCCCCCCTCCAGAGCGAAAGTTTTTTCTGGGTCCGGGTGAGACAGGATGGGTGCAGAGGCAAAAGCCGACTTAAGCCTGTAAATGCCTTCTCGGCCGCTTGCGACCAGACTCGGATTGCGTTCTTCTTAGTAAGGGCCACAATTGGTGCCACCAGTGTGGAAAAATTGGGGAATAAACTCCCAAATATAATTTGCGAACCCTAAGAAGCGCTGTAGGGCCCAAAGTCCCGACAGGTCGGGGCCCACTGCAAAAACGGCCATGTAAGGGGTTTTGGTGGATTCGCTGGACCACCGCAAGCGATGATAGTTAAGCCACACCGGGGAGCAGAGCCCTAAGTAGCCCCCGTTTTCACCAGAGCCCGCCGCAAAGGCAGGATGGACTTGCTGCGGCATGAGGCTACCAGTCCGCTACCCCCTGACGTGACTTGCTTGCGATGGCGGCCGGGGTAATGCTGGTACAGAGTCGTAATCCAAGACGTAGTCGGGGACAGGCAGGAGTCAGGACAGGCGGCAGAGGTTCGTTGTCAGAGACGGGCAGAAGGTCAGGGCAGGCGGCAAACAGGCAAGGTCAGGAAACGTAGTGGAACGGATTGGTACACGGGTAATCAATATGGAACTCCAACACTCTCTCAAGACAAGCTAACGCACACCAATGATCTGGCAGAGATGCAGGGGTGTGTACAATATATAGAACCGCGCCGGCAATTGACAAATTACCCCGCGCTTCCCCCTTTTAAAAATCCAGACCAGCCTCGCGCGCGGCGCCCTAAGCAAGCGGGTACGCGCACGGCGACCGGCACGGGCAGAAGCAGGAAGTACGGGATTTGGTGGAGGGGTGAGGGGATTTGGAAAACTGGAGCCTGGGCAAAAGGGGCATGGTCGCGGGGGGTGACGGCACCCGCGCCAGCGCCCATGACAGTACCCCCACCCCCCCTTTAGGTCTCCCCCTCTTTTTCGGAATTTGGAGAGGAGGTCAGACGACAGATTGGCCTCAGGTTCCCACGAACGCTCCTCCGGCCCGAATCCCTTCCAGTCAATAAGAAAGAACCGCTTCCCCCTAGCACCTCCTTGACCTCAAAGATGTTATCAGAGTTGGCCACAGGAGAAGGCGAAACAGATCCACGGAAGAAGCGGTTCAGCACCACCGGTTTGAGGAGAGAAACATGAAAGGCGTTCGGGATTCGCAGAGTAGCGGAGCTTGTAGGACACCGGGTTCAGTTGCCGCAGAACAACAAAAGGGCCAACTTAGGGCCTAACTTATAACTGGGCACCTTGAAATGAATATATTTAGTGGACAACCAAACTCTATCACCCGGCTTAAATAGAGGCGGAGGTCTACGGTACCGGTCGGCCTCTATTCGTGGATGCCCAAGTACGGTCACGTACTTGGGCATCCACGGCAGGAACGTGACACGAGGTAGCCAGAGGGAGAGGCGGGCAGGGATGTAGCCCAAACACAACAAAAAAGGGAGAGGCTACAGCGGATTCCGAGTCTAGGGAATTATACGAGAATTCCGCCCGGGGGGGAGGCAGACCAGTTTTTCCTGACGGGCGGATACAAAATGTCGTAGATAGGTACCTAAAACTTGGTTGACCCTCTCTACCTGCCCGTTAGTTTGAGGGTGGTATGCAGACGAGAAGTGTAGCTGAACCTGCAACTGGCCACACAGAGCACACCAGAATTTCTACACAAACTGGACCCCCCTATCCGAGACGATATGCAATGGGAGCCCGTGTAGCCGAAAAATGTGATGAAAGAAGTGCTGGGCCAGCTGGGGGGCAGAAGGTAACCCGTGCAGAGGAACGAAGTGAGCCATCTTTGAAAATCTATCGGTCACCACCCAAATGACTGTGTTTCCAGAGGAGGCCGGGAGGTCCGTAACAAAGTCCATGGCTACATGGGACCAAGGTCTTTCAGGGACCAGGAGAGGCTGAAGCAGACCCGCGTGTCTGCGACGAGGGACTTTATTACGGGCACAAGAGGTACAAGCCAGGACAAAGTCTCTAACGTCTTGAGCAAGGGTGGGCCACCAATAGCAACGAGAGATTAGTTACAGGGACTTGTGGACTCCTGGATGACCAGCTGTTCGTGAGGAATGTCCCCACTTCAGGATTCGAGGCCGCATGGCAGGGCGTACGAAGGTCTTCCCCGGAGGTAGATGTTGAAGACCCACGGGGGCCGCCGTGAGGAGACGTTCTGGTGGAATAATGTGCTGCAGAGGCGGCTCTGGGCCCAGCGTGTCCAACGATCTAGAGATGGCGTCCGCCCTGACGTTCTTCTCAGCTGGCCGAAAGTGAAGGAGGAAATCAAAGCAGGCGAAAAAGAGCGACCATCTCGCTTGTCTAGGATTCAATGGTTGAGCAGACTGGAGATAAAGGAGGTTTTTTGTGATCGGTGAAGATCTCAATAGGATGGCGAGCCCCCTATAGCAAGTGCCGCCATTCTTCTAGGGCTAACTTTATGGCCAGTAGTTCACGATCACCGATCGTATAATTTCGTTCGGCTGGGGTGAAGGTCTTGGAAAAGAAGCCACAAGTACGCAGTCTCCCAGAGGAGGACTTCTGAAGGAGGACAGCGCCGGCACCTACTGAGGAGGCGTCCAATACTAGGACAAACGGACACTGCGGGTCCGGGCAAGACAGAATAGGAGCCGAAGCGAATGCTGCTTTAAGACGATCAAAGGCTTCTTGGGCTTCTGGAGGCCAGGATTTGGGTTAGCATTCTTCTTCGTAAGGGCCACCAGCGGGGCCACAAGCGTGGAGAACTGCGGGACGAACTGTCTGTAATAGTTCGCGAACCCCAAAAAATGCTGTATGGACCGGAGACCCACTGGTCGAGGCCACAGCAAGACCGCTGAAAGCTTAGAGGGATCCATCTGGAGACCTTGACGATGTACCCTAGGAAGGGCAACGAGGTGCATTCAAACAAGCATTTCTCCAGTTTGGCATATAACTGGTGGCTGCGGAGACGTCTGAGCACCTGGCGGAAGTGGTGGCGGTAAGTCTCTAGTTCCGGAGAGAAGATTAAAATGTCGTCCAGATAGACAATAACACAGACGTAGAGAAGGTCGCGGAAGATCTCATTGACGAAGTTCTGGAACACCGCCGGAGCGTTGCAAAGGCCAAATGGCATGACGAGATATTCAAAATGGCCATCTTGGGTATTAAAGGCCCCTTCCATTCGTCGCCTTCACAGATACGAATCAAGTTGTATGCTCCGCGTAAATCCAACTTGGAAAAAAAAATTGCGCCACGCAGGCGATCAAATAGCTCCGAGATCAGAGGCCGGGGGTATAGTTTTTTTATGGTGATTTTATTGAGTCCCCGATAATCGATACAGGCCGGAGCGTTCCATCTTTCTTTTTGACAAAGAAGAAACCGGCCCCCGCAGGCGAAGAAGACTTGCATATAAAGCCTTTACGGAGGTTCTCCTGGACATATTCCGACATTGCTTTGGTCCCCCGGGACAGAAACGGGTTTAGACCTGCCTCGGGGAGGATTACTACCGGTTGCGGGTCAATTGGACAGTCGAAGGGCCGTTCGGAGAAGAGTTTGGGCAGCGGAGGAGGTGCGGCCAGGCTCCTCGAAGACTGTGTGGAACCCCTGGAGGAAGGTTTGCAGATTTGCTTTCAGCGGATCTCCTCGGTCCCATAGCGGAGTGGCCCAGGCCAAGGCTTCCCCCGATAAGAGGCTAATTATGAAGGCCAACTTAGCCCACTCGGTAGGGAATTGATGCCCCAACATCTCAATGTGGATGGAGCATTGACTGATGAAGCCACGGCACTTCTTGGGGTCTTCATCATAGCGTGAAGGGAACGGCAGATGCAGAGAGCAACAGGTGCTAGCGTGGCGGCAGCAGCTGCAGGCAGAGGTAGACGGTAGACGGGGAGCAAGGTCCTGCATCATGGCCGCAAGCTGGTCAATACGCTGCCTCTGCTGGGTGACGGCCGTCGTGACGTCCCGGAGCTCGGGCCAAGGTACCCTGGCGGAATCCATGGCCAGATCGTCAAGTAACGGGTTGGTGGATTCGCTGGACCACCGCAAGCAGTGATAGTTAAGCCACGCCAAGGAGCGGAGTCTAAGTAGCCCCTGGCATTCACCAGAGCCTGCCTCAAAGCGGATGGACTTGCTGCGGCGTGAGCTAACCAGGTCCCCTACCCTGACGTGACTTGCTTGCGATGGCGGCCGGGGTAATGCATGGTACAGAGTCGTAATCCAGAGATGTAGTCGGGGACAGGCAGGAGGTTAGGACAGGCGGTAGAGGTTCATGGTCAGAGACGGGCAGACGGTCAGGGCAGGCGGAAACAGGCAAGGTCAGGGAAAAGAGCGGAATGGACTGGTACACGGTAATCAATAACGGAACTCCAACACTCTCTCAAGACAACTAACGCACACCAACGATCTGGCAGAAAAGTGCAGGGGCGTGTACAATATATAGACCACGGCCGGGAATTGAAAAATTACCGGTGGGGCCGGCCCTTTAAATCCAGACCAGCCGTCATCGCGCGCCCCAAGCACGGTACACTGCGGTGGCCGCAAAAGGGAGAACAGGAAGCACAGGAGCGGGACGTTGAGTAGACTGGCACTGGAGCCTGGGCAACATGGGCATGGTCGCGGGAGGCCGCGGCACCCGTGCCGGACCCCTGCGGGCAGGGGGGGGTCCGCGGGGGTGATGGCACCCGCGCCGGACCTCCTGCGGCGGGAAGCCGCGGGGGTGAAAGGTAAACCCCCGCCACGCCCATGACAGGCCGCTAACCACTGGATCCATCTGTAGGGCCCTTTATCCAGACGATGTATCCAAAGAATGGGAGGCTTGCCCGAAAGAAAAAGGCATTTCTCCAACTCGGCGTATAACCGGTTACTGCGGAGACGACTCAGTACCTGGCATACTTGCACCCGATGGGTCTGAGGATCAGGAGAAAGATCAGTATATCGTCCAGGTAGACAATGACACAGGAATAGATGAGGTCTCTAAAGATATCATTAACGAATTCCTGGAAAAACGCTGAGCGTTGCATAATCAAAAGGCATCACCAAGTTTTTCAAAGTGCCCGTCACGTGTATTAAAGGCCCGTCTCCATTCATCACCCTCTCGAATCTAACGAGGTTGTAAGCTTCAACAGCAGGTCAAAATTTAGAAAAGACCTTGGCCACCCGGGAGCCGATCGAAGAGTTCCGAAATTAGAGGTAACGGATATCGGTTCTTCACGGTGACCTTGTTAGGCCCCGGTAATCGATGCAGAGGCGAAGAGAACCACCTTTTTCTCAACGAAGAAGAAACCGTCCCAGCTGGAGAAGAGGACTTGCGGATAAAGCCCTTCTCCAAATTCTCTTTATATAGGCCACATGGCCAAGTTACAGGTACGATAGCAGATAGACCCTCCCTCAAGGGGGACGGGTCCCAGGAAAAGGGTCAATTGAACAGTCAAAAGGGCCGATGGGGCGGCAGCGACTCGGCCACCATTTCAGAAAACAAATCCGCAAAGTACTGGTATTCCTCTGGCAGGACTGGCAGAGGTATGGGAGAAGACTGCTGAGGGATGGCACGCACCGGGCGGGGAGCGACCAGACATTGATTCCGGCAATTCGGTCCCCCAACGCAAACCTCGCCGTTTGCCAGTCGAGCGTAGGGGCATGTGTTGCAGCCATAGGACCCCAAGAGGATAGCCGCCGAAGACCTTGGTACAATATAGAGGCGATCTTCCCCTTTGGGTGCAGACCCCCACCTGGAGGGACACCGGCCTGGTGATGTACTTGATGGAGTCGCTCAGTAGTTCCCCACTGACGGAAGAAATCACCTGAGGTTTTTCCCACCGGACTAGCGGTAGACGATCTCGGGATACCAGGGAGGCATGGATAAAGTTCCCGGCAGACCCAAAATCCAGGAAGCAGGGGCCTGAAACGAGGGGCCCAAAGCATCAGTTCGTGACTTGTACCGGCATCGTCAGACGTGGAGAGGGAAGAATTACACCTAGGGACGCCTCTCCACGGACCTAGGTGCAAGCGTTTCCTGGCCGCTGGGACTAGCGATCAACCTCGAGGAGGTGATCCAGACTAAGCACAGTACAGAAAGATTCTCCGCACGGCGACGGGATAGCCCTTGTCCAAAGTGACCCCCGTCCCCTGAAATGGGTCCTCACTGAGAGACTGCGGTAATGGCAGTGGGAGTTTCTGGAACACAGGGGCTAGCCGAGGCAGATGGCGGGGGTGAACGGTGTCTCGTTCCTGGAGAAGCTCCTCCTGTCTCTTGGTGAAAGGCACATCAATGCGGGTGGGCAGGTGGATGAGTGAATGTCTCTAGCGGCCAGTGCGTCCTTCACCCTGCTGGATAGGCCCTTCTTAAAGGTGGTGCAAAGGGCAGCGTCATTCCAGGATAACTCCGAGGCCAGAGTATGGAACTGTACTGCATAGTCTCCTACGGAAGAGTCACCCTGGTGAAGGTTCAGGAGTGCCGTCTCGGGTGAAGACGCACGTGCTGGTTCCTCGAAGACGCTACGAAATTCTTGGAGAAAGGCCTGTAGGTCTGCGGTCACGGGGTCGTTCCTGTCCCAGAGGGGTGTTGCCCAAGCCAGAGCCTTCCCGGAAAGTAGGCTGACCACAAAAGCCCACTTTTGCCCTCTCTGTGAGGAACTGATCGGGCCATCAGCTCGACGTTTCAGGAGCACTGGGTGTGAAACCCCTGAAAAGCTTAGGGTCCCCCTCAAACTTAGATGGTAGAGAGAGACGAAGCTTGGGACCCACCGAAGCCAGCGGAACAGGAGGCGTAGGAGGAACCACCGTTGGAGATGGCGGCTGCTGCTTAGGCATGAGGAGCTGTCGCACCATGTCGGACAGCTGATCCAACTGCTGTGCCTGTTGCGCAATTTGCTGCGACTGCTGGGCAACAATGGACGTGAGATCCGCAATACTGGGTAGAGGCACCTTGGTGGGATCCATGGCTGGATCTAACTATTACGTACAGCGGTAGTGGATCTGCTGGACCACCGCTAGCGATGGTGTAAGCCACGCAAGGGAGCGGAGTCTAAAAGCAGGCAATAGTACTCTCCACTATCCTCAGCCTGCAGATTATTGATGGTCAGAATGGCTGTCGCTACAGAAATGGATCCAGTAAATCGATCTGAAGTCCATGAAGTTCTGTAATTGGGATTACTAGTGCTGCTACTACCAACTAATTCTCTGTACTGTGTTTTATCACATACTGCTGTTCCAATCCTAAAAGGTATACCACAACTGGATACAATTTAGGGCTAATAATGCACAAACTTTAATAACAGCATTACAAATTCCTATATAGTGTATCATATTGGAAAGACTTTGAAATCACAATTAACCTAAATGCCATTTTTAGTCTGATTATGATGAGTCTATTTTTATAGTTAGACATTATGGGCGGCATGTATGAACGAGGCTGCACCAGATGCCTGGCATCTTTTCAGCCTGATATCAGAAGCAGCCCCATTCGCTACATTTCTAAATGTGCCACACACCATTATCAGGCGCATTACATAGCACCCGCGGCACTTTGTAATGCGCCTGCTCTCGGGGTGGGGGGGGCGTGCGTGAGGCGGGGGTGCACTAGAACCGTAGTGAAGCTATAGATTTATAGCTTCGCTACAGCATTTCTAGGTGCATTACAGCTGGAAAAGGTATACTACTTTCAAAGTGGTTTAGAACTGTGGTACAAGCGTTAGAACGTGCCTGGTTTATGACAAGCTGTGGGGCGGGTTCATGAATCAGGCGCATTCTAGGCTATTATTATGCGCATGAAATTTGGCACTAACACGCCAAATTTCATAAATGACACCCTGCCTCTCAGAAAGCGTAACACAGGATATTAAACACATGGCATTCAAGTGTAAAGGTATATTGTTTAACATAGTTACAGGCAGTGTTCGGAAAAATACTTTGGAAAAGCATTTTAAATACAAAATACTTATGACTGAAGTATTTTAAATACAAATACTAAATACCTTCATCCCGAAGTATTTTAAATACAAATACTAAATACTACTTCAAAAGTATTTTCCAAATGCTAAAATACTTGAAAAATTTAAACAAAAAAAAATAATAAAAACAAAAACTGCATCAAAGGGCCTTTAGCCCACTAGGATTAGCATCTACCCTGCAGAAAAGTCAGGATTCACTGTGTCCGAATCCTATAGAAGATGTCTGTCACATGGAGGAGAGGATGCTACAGTAAAGAGAAAGGCTATGTTCACACGGCTTAACTGCGGGACGTAATTACGCCCCGCAATTACGCCGTGTGGCCGGGGGCGGACGCGGGGGGCCGGCACTTCGCCGGCCCCTAGACTTGTATTACCAGCGGCGCGTATACGCCGCTGGTAATTCACATGTCGCTTATCTCCACGCCCGGCGGATTCGCCGAGCAGGGAGAGGAGACGTAATCCATAGTTCTCTATGAGAACTGTGGATTACTGTAATAACTGGGACGTTTTTAGCCCGTAATTTGCGCACTCCGGCGTGTAATTACGGACCGAAATACAGACCATTGTCAGCCGTGTGAACATGGCCAAACATACAGGTACCTTCCTTTAGTTACTATGCCTATTAATGTCAGGCATTTGGGGATATTAATTTAGTTTCAGTAACTCCATGTGCTTCACATTAATAGCAGTTAACCCATCATGTCCCTCATATTATCCCCTTGTGCCCTATATAAGGTTTACTAATATTGAGACACATGGGGGTACTAATAAAGGACCTTAATTAAGAAATAACCTAATTATTACCTCCACGCAAAGTCCTTACCTACTCGCAGCCCTTGACCCACGATAGGGAAGAAGTGTCAGGCTTCTCCGTCTGCTCGTCCCACAGCTCTCACTGACCCATTCCATCCCACCATTGTCCAGTCATATTTCTCCACTGTCCTCTCCTCACCTTACTGCTAATCTGTAACTCTCTCTCTCCACTGGGATCTTTCCATCTTCCTTCAAACACGCCATCATAACCCATATCAGTAACTCTTATTTGAGGCACACAGGGGGGTTAATGTGAGGGACATGATGGGGTTAACTGCTATTACTATGAGGCACATGGAGTTACTAAGCTGTAATGCACATGACCAGACTTTTTATCTGCAGTGGTGGATTTCCCCCCCTCGGCTTATACTCAAAATAATAAGTTTTCCCAGTTTTTTGTGGTAAAATTAGGGGCCTCGGCTTATATCCGGGTCGGCTTATACTCGAGTATATACGGTAATTTTACGGAATGGATTACGCGATCGGGATGATTAAAAACTAAAAATAAATCACGCTTCACTACAAGGCGACTTGCGTTGTGGAACGCGCTGGAATTTTCCCTCCTCTCGTCGCGCCTCGCACGAGATACGAGAAACGAGAGTGATGACGTGACTCGCGCTGTTGTTTTTTTTTTTAAGTGCGTGAGGCGGGTTTTATTTTAAATTACAACATTTGTTTTGAATTTGAAAGTAATTAAAAAATACTTAAAAAACTTCCTAACAGTATTTAATTACAAATACAAAATACTGAATAAAAAAAGATTTTGATTACAAAATACAAATACCTGACAAGTATTTAAAATACTATTTTAATTACTTGTATTTTAAATACTCCCGAACACTGGTTACAGGGCCTAAACATCAATACCCTACTACAGTGCAAGTCTATGAGGCACTACTTTGTTGTGGTGACATCTCAATGCATGCATTCAAAGTAAATCCATGGCACTCTTTGATGCTGTTACAAAGAGTAATATATTTATGGACACACATTATTAAATTTGATAAGTAAAGTGACTCTTCAATATAATATTGTGCATTAAACAGTACAGTATAATCACTTAAGCCCCAGGCCTGAAAAGGCTTTAATGACCAGCAACATTTTTAAGTTTTTGCCTCCTTGCGTTTCAACAGTTGTAACTTTTTTTTTTTTTCAATGACGCAGTTGGAAAAGGCCTTTTCTTTTTGCGGGAGAAGTTGTACTTTTTGGGGGCATAGTTTGAGTTTACATATAACATTTTGTAGAAATTTTTTTTCAATTTTTTTTGTTGTTTTAATTATTTTTTTACACCGTTCACATTTCACACAGAATAGTGTGGGCGATCATTAAGGAGTAAATTAGTCAGGTCTACCATTCAATATTTCGGTCATACCAGGCCTTCATCAGGTAAGATCTAGAAGAGGGAAAATAAATGACAAAAAAAACTTGCAATGCAGTTACAGGATAAAGTGGGGAGAGGAAAAAGGGAATGTAAGTAAGGCTAAGAGAGCAAAGGGGAACAAGGACAAAAAAAAGACCAAAGAAATGAGGTAAGTTGGTTGTGGGAGATGACAGTACAGTAAAGATAAAACAAATATGAGGTGAGGGGTAGAGGGACTATTGGCAGATAATAGATGGGTGTCTTATTACATGGGCATTGTGGAAATCTTACAAAAGACATCACAATCCAGACATTATTTAGTTCCTGCTAATTCCTTCTTTATTTGTTTGTAAACTCAGGACCTAGCCAAAACCGAACCATAGTAAAACCAAGTTCACATGACAGATTTTCCTATTAGGAAAATCTATTGCATATCTGAAGAATAAGTGCTAGGAGATTAATACAACAGGAATTTTCTAACTGGTTCTCTCTTCTCAGTGTTTTGTGTTAGCAGAGTACCCCACAGTGTCTGCAGACTGTCACAGTTAATAGTGCCTGCAGTGTGCCCCATATTGACAGTGTCTGGAGAAAGTCTTATGATTAGCAGTGCTAGAACAGAGGTACATCCCATAAATAGTACTGCGAGCATGAAGACCACATAAACAATGTCAGCAGTGCTTCCTTTTACATAACCATAGTATTTAAAGTGAACTTGTAAGGTGGTTTATTCTACCTTATCTGAGAGCAGTATATGACAGAGGGAGTGAAGCTGAGCTCTGTGATATATACAGTAGGTTTTTGTGTCATACTTGCCAATTCTCCCGGATGCTTGAGACTTCCTTCAGTAGGGGACACATCCTACATTCCCAGGAGAGCTGGAAAACCTCCCACAGCTGCTGGAGACTCTCTAAAATAAAAGTGGCACCAGGGCAGCGTCATGAAGACAACAACTTCAGCGGGCCAAGTGGGCAGGCGAGCGGGGGGATGAGGAGGTAGCTGGGCGGCAGCAGGGCAATTTTTTTTACTCATTTAGCACTGCTGCAAATTTTGGAGGGGGTGAGTCATTTGTGGCAGCAGTCGGGCTCGAGGGAACTTGCACGGGCACATTTGTGGCAGTGCCGTAGCAGAGATCAGCAGCTGTGAATGAAGTGATGTTGGGGGTAGGTTAGATTCCAGCCTCCCTCCAACAACACTGCCTTCTTCAGATCAGCGGGCCCAGTGCACTGCTGGCGAAAGAGGTAGGAGCAGCTAGGCTCTGTACAGACTGCACAGAAGACTTTAGACTGCTGGCCGCTCCCCAGAACTGGTGAATATATTTCTGGGTGGTGGAGGAGGGAGAATTTAGAGAGTTGTGGGGGGGGGAGTGGGGGGAGAGGGATTAAGTGTGGGGGAGGAGGGTGTTTAGAGTGGAGTGGTAGAAGGAATGGGGGTGGTTGGTAGAGGTAGAGAGTAGGGGAGTTTAGAGTGAGAATTGGTAGGTAAAGGTGGGGGGATGGGCACACAGTTTTCCTATCCAGCATTCAGAAAAGCTAGGTTGTACCCCGTTTGCCACAAGTGATATCTTATGATGCGAAAACTGAGTCAAACCTGTGGGGGATAGAATATCCAGTGTCCAGGAGAGCTGGATAAGGCCCCATCTTTCACACAGCTTTCCTGCATGCTGGATGGGACATCACCCAGCTTTACTGGATGCTGGACAGGTTATAGGTTAGGTTATAGCATAATATGATGGTTACCTTGCCAGGGGGATAAGTTCATTTTTTGTGTTGTTAAATG